>MJUU01049886.1:0-23786 GCA_002080025.1 Modiolus philippinarum
GCAAATTTGAAAAATAAGTGCTACGTCTTATGTGCAAGACTTGACAGTTCAACTCTACAATTTAAAATTCAGCCTATATACAATTCATATTCAGCCTTAGCATATTATAATTCATGATTCAAATCCCCAACATATAAATCATGCTATACTAGTACCACATGGCCTAAGTTTACTCAGTTTAGGGGACCCTGTCCTAGATCAGATAGGCCTACCATATCCTTAACCTAAACGCACACTTACTCAAGCCATATTCCTAACTTTAACCCTAATCCATGATCTTTACCATACGGGACCGACCATTTAACTTGAAGGGGTGGGGGGTCTATGGTTTAAAAAAAAAAATTGGGAGCTGATTTTTTGAGAAAAAAATATTTTGGCTGCCAAGTTGATGAAAAAAAAATTCTGAAGGAGGCGTTCAGCCCAAAAAAGTAATGTTAATTTTGAAAAAAAAAAATTTTCGCGCGAAAAAAATTTTCTGTCAAGAAAAAAACATAACCTCCTTTCAGGTTAAATGGTTGGTCCCTAACCAAAGCTTTCTGTAATAAATGTAAATGCAAAGAAATCACCGCCCTAAAGTAGTGGATCCCCTAAAGTAAATGAAGGCCGAGTGCATTGCAATCTCAACTTTGATCTACGTAGTTGTCGGTCCTTGAACTGAAGTTTTACAATTTCCTGTGTAGCGTGTAGCAGACGCCAAGTTGTCTTCATTTGAGGATTGCCAATTTTCAGAATTACTTGAGCATTATGTTATTTAAAAGCATATGCCATTTCATTTTGAAAGTTTTCAGTCAAAATGTGACAGCATCACAAAAGATCAGTGTTCAAATAACAATGATTGAGGGAATTAGGAGATATTATTTTATCTTCATTGACTTCAAGGTAAGACATTATCTCATTCGTAATTTCATTTTCAGTTTATTTAAATTCATTTGAGGTATTTGATTTCACTGTGAGAGGTTTGGACTGTCCTCGGCACCCTCACCTACATTGAATCTTTTTTCGGAGTGACTGCAGACTGCAGTCTGTTACGGAGGGTAAAGTGCCAAAAAGACCATTTTGCTTCCTTTTTATTGACTTCTTAAAATTGTTATCCGTGGTTCAAGGAGGCATTTCTCATAACAACAAACGTAATTCTGCCGGGTCATGAAGAGGCACTGAGTAATCGATGATCTGACAAGTCAAAAGAAGTCAAAGTTGAAAGTTATAGAAGCTTATGGCTTGAAACTACAGGCACTTGTTTCATGAAAAATGTCAGCCCCTCCCTCTCTTGGAAGGAGAGTGAGAGGGACTGACATTTTCAATGAAACAAGTGCCTGTGAAAAAAAAACTTCTAAACTGCTGAACGGAAATGTGACGGTTCATCGTCAATGTCACCATGGCAGCACGAACTAGTTTCCGATTGAGCAGATTGCCGTTATGGTAACCTCGTGAAATGGCAAGGATACCAGAAGGGGATTTTTTGGCGTTGAAGTCCGTTGAAACACGAGACATATGATTTAAGTAATCGGAGAATTTTGTGGCAATAATTTTCGAGTTGACTGGGTGACAAAAATGAAGAAAAATGACAGTTTTGCAAAAAAATGTATGGGCAAACTGATTCTCGTTATGTTGAGAAATGAAATTAGCCAATGAATGAAGTTGATTTTGTCATGTGATCTTTTGGTCGTACAAAAAATGTCACGTGACAGGCAGAAAAAAAATTGAAGGCACCAATATATATCTTTGGATGACATTCTTACCATAAGTGCCAGCTTCGCTGGCATATAATTGTATTAGAGCTGGTTCCAAGATGACTTTGTCTTAGAATCCTGCTAAAACCGATGCTAGGGGCCGTCTTGAACTTAATGTGAGGTATGAGCAAAGTTCATTGCTGAAAGCCTCATGATAACCTTAAGATGAAGAACAACAATAAAAGCGTTGTTCAATTGCTTGGTTCTACCATGTATTTGTAGAGAATTGTCTCATTTGCATTTACTCAATATCCTTCCAATTGTTGATTTAAAAAGAGCAACGATCCAAAAGTGTATTCTCTTGCAATTTTATTGAAATGATTGGTTCACAATTTCTATGCCAAATACGTTCTCGAAAACTTACCTCTACCCAACAAAATGATTACGAAAATTTTATTATATTTGTTGTTGAAATTATGTAAGTCTAATGGTTTATAGAAATCCTTGTATTTGTGGACCCAGATATATATATATATAGCTTAATGACCTTTTGAGTGCTTACTTTAGATAAGTTTGCATTCGGAATGAACTTTGTAATGACTGTTTTTGAAGAACTTAGTAATGCAAACTTATGAAGAAATTCAACCTAATGAACATGATGAAATAAAGATGTGAATGAAAATTTTGAACTGTAGTTGGACATACATATTCCAGAATTTTCATGTCGACAAGAGGATTATTTTTCATATTTTTCGAGGTTTGCTAAATAGCGGAAAATTTCATCTGACATGCCACCCAAAAATTCAATGACAAGGACTCCTCGATTCCTGATCATTCCTTTCGTTTTGAGGGGTGTGACATGTACCAAATGGAGCTATAACAAAATTACCGAACAGGGTTGTCAAAGTTGAAGTCCACGAGACAAAAAGACAAATCATGTCAGGTGGAAACCACCGGAAAAATGGTCCTGACTTGGTACATGCATTTCAATAGAAATGATGGGTTAAAGCGGTTTTATTGTGCGCCAAACCTCTCCTTCCACTGCGGCATTGTCCTGAATCAACACAACGGTAACTGCCTTTGACAGTTCGTAAGTCAGTGATACTAAGGGAGCAACCATTTGATTTTTAGGGGGGGGGGGGCTATGGTCAAATTTAAAAAAAAAAAAAGGCAGGCAGTTACCTATAGCAAAAAAATCCA
This sequence comes from Modiolus philippinarum, assembly GCA_002080025.1. NCBI lineage: Eukaryota > Metazoa > Mollusca > Bivalvia > Mytilida > Modiolidae > Modiolus > Modiolus philippinarum. The sequence continues at coordinate 2,871 of MJUU01049886.1, forward strand.
GGATGACTATGCGGGTTAATCCAGGACGGGCTTGGAACAAAAATAAAAAGCCAGAATAGAAGTTACACACACAAAAAAAAATCCAGGATGAAAAATTTGACCATAGCCCCCCCCCCTAGAAATCAAATGGTTGCTCCCTAAGTAAAAATGATCTGAAAGAACTGTTGGGTATGGTGGCATAGTTCTCAGATAATTAAGTAGACTTGTCAGATATTTATGTCAACATGTCAGATATTTATGTTGACTTGTCAGATAATTATGTTCACTTGTCAGATAAATAATAATTTTATTATGTGGTCTTTCGACCAGTTAAGTTAACGCCAAGTTCTGTCATCCAAAAGTCAACATAAATATCTGTCAAGTCCACATAATTATCTGAAATGTCGACATAATTATCTGACAAATCCACGTAATTATCTAACAAGTCCACAGGATTATCTGACAAGTCCACATAAATATCTGACAAGGCGACATAAATATCTGACAAGTCCACATGTCAACTTGCTAGATAATTATGCCGACTTGTCTGATAATTATGTCGACTTGTCAGATAATTATGTGGGCTTGTCAGATATTTATGTCGACTTGTCAGATATTTATGTTGACTTCAGAATGGCAGACATTGGCGTTAGCTGGTCAATAGACCACATAATAAGATAATTTTTTATCTGACAAGTGAACATAATTATCTGAAAAGTCAACATGAATATCTGACATGTTGACATAAATATCTGACAAGTCTACTTAATTATCTGACAAGTAGGGGGCAGAACTATGCCACCATAGTTGGGCGACTGATTGGTTAATGTCATTCTCTAACCCTAAGACAAAAACCAATTAGAATGCATGGTACATGTTACTTTTCTAACCCTCAAACAAGACCAACGAAATATAGAAATGGGTAAAATATATGGAAAATTTACTATCGGAGCCTATGGGGTTGTGTTCTGTGCCCATACAGCATTTCCAATTCTGGCAGTCGTTTTAGGCTTTAAATACATTCTTGAATAGAAAAAAAGTTTACATTTTTAAGTAATTTAAATATCACTTTTAACAAATCTTTAAATGTGAGCGTTTCTGACTCGTACTCCAGCTAAGTAAAAGAACTGACATCGCCATAATCTTTTTCAGGTTGAAGGGGAAGAACAACTGCAACGACAACCACGACCGAAACCATCACCTGCGGCAAGTATATAATATTATATTTGATAGAAGTATCTTTTTCTAATTTCTAAACAATTTAACTAACGCCTGGCTGATGTGATAAAAATATTTCGCATCCCTAGATAGAGAACAACTCACGTGAAATTTCTCGACAAAAACCACCTACAATGGCCGGGAACTACAATCACATGCCACAATTCACAAGCCAACTACACTAGAAAAACAATAATGAAGACAAGAGACAAACATAAATAACGATAGGAACTCGGGATATCCGGACTTGGTACCGGCACTAAAAAAGCCAGTGGTAGGTTTTAACCGGTTATGGGTACCCCGGTTATTGGTACCCAAACCTCCCCTTTCTCTATCCCGTTTCCCTATGGTATAATAAACATGCGAATAAAACCCAATACAGTCAACTATCTTGGAAAAGAAAAGCATATGACAAAACGTAATTTAGAAAGAAGGGTCAAAGAGTGTTTGTCGCTAAACTGCCGGCTAGCTCAAGGAACCTAGTCTGCTGGTAAAACACTGTCGCACTACGGAAGAAAAATCAAACTCAAAACTCCCCGAAGGGTTTGGTAAATTCAGTAGACATCGGCAGTATCAGTGAGAGGCCAGTATATATGTAAAGTCTTCAGGCAACTGCGGAGTCCCAAGCAAATTTAACGGATTTGTTCAGAATATCTCGTCGATATGCACTATTACGTATAGAATGTAAGTTACGTCCCATTTTTTCTGGATTATTTATCAGTTTCTGACATTTTTTAACAACATTTCGATAAAATCGAGGATGATAAATGCCGTTTGCGAGTCACGTCATATCTAGATATCAAATGTTCATATCTTCTGTAAACCTTCTTAAAAGTATTTTATAATTTATGAAATCTGTAACCTTGTTGTAAAAGTTTGGGTGTGAGAGTAAGGTTACGCTAATTAGAATCGTCCAGGGTAGAACCGCTAGGCCAATGTAAACCAAACTTGGTCACAAGTCCCTACCTCACCCAAGATGGTCGGCAGCGGTACGCTATGGAAAACACTTTCAAAGATCTTTTTCTCAGTCCAATAGAACCAAACTTTGTCACAACGGTGCTTAGACTGTCCCTTCCAAAAAAGTACCCGGCAGATCAGTTCCTCATCCATGATGGCTGCCAGCGGGGAGCATAGTTTAACATTGGACCCTATGGGAAACACATTTAAAGATCTTCATCTCAGAAACTACTAGTCCATTAGAACCAAACAAAGTCACTATTGCGGTAAGACGGTCCCATCCAAAAAATTGTCTGGGAGGTCCTTACAGTACTAGATGGCTGCCTGCAGGGTACATCCTATGGTTAAATGTGAAAACAATCAAGCCTAAAATCACATGTTTGATATGATTTGATAACAAAAATAGATAAATTTCATTGTTCATATCGAAATATTTTTTTAACTACTGCTACTTGTACAATATGTCAAATAGTTCTAATTATGTACATTAACACACTTTTTGAGAGTGTCTTGAATATATCGAAGGAAAAAAATAAAAACCAAGGGAGGTTATGAACTTAATTTTCTTTTCAAACATCTTATGATTTCAGTAATTTTTGAGGGCAACCTCTGCCATTTTTAACTCTTAATGTTTTGATATCAGCATAATGTATACCTATAAGGGGAACCACTGTCAGAATTTCTTTTGAATTTTGGTCTGATATGGGTTGTAATGGATGACGGAAGTCTCATTGGTCATGGAAACCATACCAGAAGACTGAAATTTTAGAAAAAAAGTATTCTCCTTTTTAGCTCACCTGATTTAAAGTGTCAGTGTTAGCTATTGCCATCACTTGGCGTCCGTCGTCCGTCCGTCGTCTGTTAACTTTTCACAATTTCATCTTCTCCTTTGAAACCACACAATTTTGGAGAAAAAAAATATTCTGCTAAATTTTAGGTTTTCTTTTCAGAAATATGTATACATTAGCTAATAAGGAGAACCCCTGCCAGAATATTTTTTGAAAGGGGCTATCGAATGTTTTGATTTTGAACACCAAAATTGTCAAGGAAATCCCTTCCTAATTATGTTTGGAAAGGTGGTCCAAAATGGGACCAAATGGATAATGCATTCAAAACCATTCAAAGATCCTCTCGAAGACAACTTGTCCAATTAGAATAGAATTGTACTTTGATAGAACCTTCCAATAAAGGTATCTGTGAGGTCCTCACCTCATCAAATATGACTGCCAGCAGTAACACACTTGAACATTTGACCATTTGGAAAACAAATTCAAAGACTTCCTCAGAAACCACCTGCCCAGTTAGAACCAAACTTAGTCACGATGATTGTCACCTACAAAAAGGTATCCTGCAAATCAGTACCTCATTCAAGATGGCCACAAGCGGGGACATTGTTTATATTAGATTCCATTAAAAGAATTAGGTTTCTGAAATCACTAATCCAACTGAAACCAAAATTGATCAATCAATCAATACAAGATGGCCTCTTTTAGGGAAAGACTTTTAAACTCTGGACCCTATTGGAAATGCCATTCATCTCTTTAAATCAGCCATGGTCCAGGTGAGCGATACAGGCTCCTGAGAGCCTCTTTTTCTGTATTGCAATTTTTGTTAAGTCACATTTTGCCTTTCAATGTATTTTTAGGCGCATTAAGTAGAACTCATCGTTTAATAATCGTTTAATAATGGAACAAGTGTTTGTTGTGTCGTTTCAAAATGTTTGTAATCCTGGTGTTCATCTGCACGAGTACTAATGTATGTTTGGATTTCTAACACTTTGTTATGGATTTCTGCTGATGCGTCAGTATAAAGAAAGACTACCTCAATGTTCTTGCAACATGTACAAATCGATGATAAATCTGTATAGAGGTGCATGAAATTCGTAAATAAAAATTCTTGCTTTCATAGAAAATATTATTTCAATTAATATTTACTGTAACGTCCAGAAAAGGCTGACTCGGTAGTGGTAAGTCAATTTAATGTCTCTTTTTGGGTGCGGATTTAGGAGGTGGCGTGAGGGGAGTGCCCCCCTTTAAAACTGAAAAAAAAATAATTTTAATGTAAAATTTTGATCATGACAAACATTTGTCTTAAAGTTTGTTATTTTTTTCAATTGCACACTCTCTAACTTCAAATCCTAGATCCGCCCTTGCTTTCTGCTATTTGGATAACATGTTGTTCTTTAATAACTCACGTGCAAAATTTCAATCATTTAGTTGCTGCTAACGCTAAGAATTTTATAAGCTCCGATAGAATGCATGCATGGCTATAGGGTCTGTAAGTCTCGTCCAAGTTTGTAACTTCCGGGATCATAAACTGTACCCGAAAGTTACATATGACGTTTCAAACAAAAATTTGAACGTCATAATCCTCAGAAATCATGTTTTGGCGGGAAACATTTTCGAATTGCCTGTTTATCGTGGATTCTCGTGAGTCACATGACGAGACTTACAGACCCTGTTATTTACTCCATATCTTTTGACTGTTTATGGCTATCAAATCGTTTGTTAAAGGGTTGCATTAATTGACGAATAACATTAAAAGATTGACTTAAGACCTTATCAAGTTAATTTGTAGATTCTCATCCACCGATACCAAAAAATCTTGGGTGGGTGGGAGGGTTTTATTTTTTTATTTTTACTGATTTTCACTAAAATTGATCGGAATTGAAAGCAAATATTTGAATAATTGAAAAAAAAATTGAGCTTAGAAAAAATGGGGCGGGTGGGGATGAGAATCTATTAATCAATTTGAGGGGCCTAAGCAGCAGTCAAGAAACTCATTGTATGATTTCACAAAACGTCTGAAGATTTCCAACAAGAAAAGTGCAAAAAACAAAAAACGAAATTTGGAAATGGAAGGTAGCTAAATATCAACGGAATATTACACCTTACCAAAGCATGACACAAAATATGGCAACAGCTTAAAAAAAAGCGCCATTTGTATATTTAGATGGTATCATTGGGACGTATATACAAATTAAACGTAATCCACCATCATACAAACATTTAACTAAAGATAAATAATAGCAAAATGTATCGTTATGCTATGAAGGTTCATTGCCTTAATTCACGAGCCTTAATTATAGAATCTAACCAATTAACAGAGTCTTTTTCAAATACTGCACCATATCCGACAAAAGGTATATCCCAGCCCTTGCCCTTTTTTTTACACAGCAGAAGTCTTGGACTGACGAACAGGATATAGCACAAAAAAGTGAACTGGAAGATTGTATATCTTTCAATACGGTACTTTTGAGACATGTTCACTCCGGAAAGAAATCTAATTTTATACAAAATCAATACATTGAGAGGGAAGCACTAATTAATTAACACTGTTGAGCTAAGGTTGATTTATATTTAATCGATTTGTAGCGTTTCGTGTTGATTATATTTCGTCAATTAAAATTTAGTTAAAGAATTGTCATATAGGAAAAATTATAAATGCACTTCAATTTCATGATTAGTTTGTTTTTATGTGGTATATATTTATTTCAATAGGTTTAGAAATCCAGTATTTCTTCTTACTGGTATCCGAGGCTATCGTTTTCGCCTTCAATTACATGCGAGTTCCTATCTCGAAAGTCCCGTATTGTAAAAATATTAATAAATACGAGCGCAAGTAAAACTAGATTTGCAATTGCAAGCAATAGCTAATGTCACCCCAGACAACCAATTCGACTATTTCATCTTATTCGCAGCACCAAAATCTACCTAGAAAACAATTTTCGTTGAAATCGGACAAAGTTGAAATTTTTACGTATTTTAGCGACCGTCTTGGAAATGGCGGCCATTTCGAAAATGTTTAAACCTTTTGGACAAACTTCAGATGATAGTGCAAACTGTGTGCAAAGTTTGCAATTGTTTGGTCAGCGACTTAAAAAAAATCGATCGGACAAAAAAATTTGGGAGAAGAAGAATAATAAGTAGCACAGTTCGCGAAATCTGTCAGTCCTGAAAAAAATCACACTTCAGTGTTAGCATCATTTCCATAAAAGCTAATGATGAAAACAATCAACTCCCTTACATCTACTGGGTACCTAAACTTCATAAGAATCCATACAAACAGAGATTCATTGCCGGGTCTTCCAGATGCACCACTAAACCTCTTTCACAGCTCCTCACTACTTTGTTGACAGCAGTCAGAGATGGCCTGAAAAATTACTGTAATAAAACTTACTCCACAAGCGGTGTGAATCAAATGTGGATTCTTAAAAATTCAAAAGATCTCCTTGAACAGCTATCCTCAACCAGTCTTATCCATTGCCATGGCATTCAAACTTTTGACTTTTCTAGACTTTATACAACCCTGCCGCACAATAAACTAAAAACAGTGATTGCAGATTTAATACATCAATGTTTCTGCACAAAAATGGAGAACGCAGATACACCTATTTAGTTATAGGGAAAGACAAGACATATTTTGTTAAGAACCATACTGATTCAAACAAGAACTACACTTAGAGACTGACGTAATCAAAATGTTAGAATTTTTGATCGACAATATTTTTGTCGAATTCGGAGGTCGTGTTTTCCAACGTACGAGGCCAAGTTTTTACAAGGGCTTATTCAAAGAAAACAAAAACATTTAGCCCAGTCCTTTAATTTCAGCTTCCGCTACATAGACGATGTACTTTCTCTTAATAATCCTAAATTTGAGGAGTATTTACATCAGATCTATCCAAATGAGCTTGAAATTAAAGAAACAACTGAAACACCTACTTCAGCTTCGTACCTAGATCTTTTATTGTATATTGACGAAGATGGACGTTTGAAATCTAAGCTATATGACAAGCGGGATGATTTTAATTTCCCAATTGTGAACTTTCCCTTTCTTAGCAGCAATATACCTACCTCTGCAGCCTATGGAGTGTACATTTCACAGTTGATTCGTTACTATCAGCGTGTAGTTTGTACAGTGATTTTTTGAACAGAGCAAAAACACTGTCCCAAAAGCTGCTTAGTCAGGGATTTGTTCAACCTATGTTAATTTCATTCCTCAAAAAATTCTATGGCCGTCACCATAACATCATTGAAAGATATGACGTGTCAGTATCCCAAATGAAAGTGGGCATTTTCAGCTAGATTCACGTCTCCCCGGAATTGACTACCGACTCTGATATTTTCCCGGATTGAATCACTCATAGTGTAACGGGTGCTGTTAACAGAGCAGGACATGCTTACCCTTCCGGAGCACTTGATGTCACTCTCAGTTTCACTGGAGTTCACACTGTGAGTGCATTTGTTTTGAATATTGTAATTTCTGTTTCTGTGCTTTGTATCTGTCTAATGTCATTGTTTTTGTGTGTTTAACGTCATTGTTTTCTGTGTTCTCGTTTTGGCCGTGTTTTTGGACTTCGATTTTTGTAAATTTCACTCCTTTGTTCCTTCGGTATTCTACTGCCGTTGTTCCTGACTGGCAAAAATGGCGTAGGACTTACTGTTGTAAAATGATTGCCAGTCCTATGTCTGACAGCATTTTAGATTTTTTTATAATGCAGATGACTGTCTGGAAATCTTCAGGACTGACAGATTACTTTATTCTGTCAGTCCTGTGACTAGGAGTGCAAAAATAGTTTTCGCGAAGAAACGTAGAATAACAACATTTATCATATGTTTAGTAGCAAATACAGACGTTTTGAATATGTGATACAGTGCATGAAGTTCATTCCGTATTCACACTATGACGTCATACCCTTTATCGCATGGCTTACCCTTTATCGCATACCCTTTATCGCATGGCTTACCCTTTATCACATACCCTTTTTCGAAAAAAAGTTAATTTTTGGGGGATAACAAAGATTTGTTTGGGATGAAATTATTTTGTGAGGATCAGTTAAAAAAATCTAGCAAACTTCTTTAGCTCACCTGGCCAAAGGTGAGCTTTTGCCATCACTCGGCGTCCGTCGTCCGTCCGTCCGTCCGTCGTCCGTCCGTTAACTTTTATTCAAAGATCTTCTACTTTGAAACTACTGGGCAAATACTAATCAAACTTGGCCTGAATCATCACCAGGGTACGCTCTTTCAAGTTTGTGATTTTTATGACCAAACAACATGGCTGCTGTTACTAAAAATAGAACATCGGAGTAAATTGCCGTTTTTTGCAAATTACTCGAAAACCATTACAGATATCAAAATTCTGACAGGAGTAAAAATGATCAGCAGGATGAGATATACCTGCCCTGCAATTTTGAAGAATATCCGTTTACCCGTCTTGGAGTTATTGTCCCTTTTCCGTAAAAAATTCAGTTTTTCGTTACTTTTAGTCTTATATATTGAAAATGGTGGAAGGTAGAAGTGAAGTTTATATAACAAAAATGGTTAGCATAGTAAGATCTACATGTCCTGCAATTTTGAAGAAAATCTGACAACCCGCATAGGAGGTATTGCCGCTTTTTCTTTGAATTTTCACAATTTTTTAACGTTTTTACATTCATTTCAAAAACTGTTGAGATAAAGGTTAAATGTGAATTGCAAAAGTGTTGAGGTTTTCCAGAACTACAATTTCTACATATGTCCAGCAGGTTCGCATATCATCCAAGATTGCCGCCAGCAGGGAAGATAGTTTAACAAAGGACCCTATGGGAAATGCATTCAAAGATCTTCTCCTCTGAAACCCCTCAGCCAATGGGGACCAAATTTTGTCACAGTAGTCTTTGGATGGTCCCCTTTAAAGTTTGTGATTTTTATGTTCGTACTTCATCCAAGATGGTCGCCAGCACGGGACATAGTTTAACATAGGACCCTATGTGAAATGTATTCAAAGATCTTCGTCTCTGAAACTACCAAGTCAAACTGAACCAAACTTGGTCACAATAATCCTTCAAAGTTTGTGATTTTTACGTTCGTACCTCATCCAAGATGGCTGCCAGCATAGAGCACAGTTTAACATAGGGACCCTATGGGAAATGCATTCAAATGTCTTCTCCTCTGAGCCCACTGAGCCAATTGGAACCAAACTTGGTTACAATAGTCTTTAGATGTTTCCCTTCAAAGTTTGTGATTTTTATGTTCACACCTTATTCAAGATGGCCACCAGCCGGGAACATAGTTTAACATAGGGACTCTATGGGAAATGCATTCAAATGTCTTCTCCTCTGAACCTACTGAGCCAATTGGAACCAAACTTGGTTACAATTGTCCTTGGGTGATCCATTCCAGTGTTCGTGATTTTTAGTTTGTACCTCATCCAAGAATGAAAATGTTACATCTGGTGAACTGATTTATAGTATGAATGGGTGGTCTATTGGTGACAATGAATAAAACCAGTCACCAGGTGAGCGATACAGGCTCATGTGGGCCTCTAGTTCCTTTACATGTTAGATTTAGTCCAAAACGTCTAGTCCTTTCCGCCCATTTGGAATTTTTCCTCTTCACAAAAATACATCCATTTTCCCTCACAGATTTCAATATTTGACAGTATTTTCGGGATTAGTTGCCTCTGTTTAAATATATGATGAATTGCATAATACTTGGCAAAATCCGTATCACATGCTGTATCATCCCTCGACCAATATGAGCCCTCGGGCCAGAGGCCCTCGTGCTGATATTGGTAACTCGGGATGATACGGCATGTGATACGGATTTTGCCTTGTATTATTCCCTATTAATTATATAGATAGCGGTGAATTATCGAATTTTCTCAGTTAAATAAATCTCATATTGTCATCGGTGAAAATAAAGGATTTCTAGTCACCAGAGGAAGTGACGTCACAATATCTCGTCAATATAGTTGTCAAGTAAACAACTGTTGCATTAAAATTAAAAAGATAATCTGCATATAAAATTTCGGCTTTTGAGTAGAAAATCTATATCGTAAAAAGCATAACCAATCGATCAACGCAGAGGAGTAATCTCGTTGCAGTACAAGTTCTGCAACTCGTTTAATCCTGCGTTGTTCGGCACTGATGATATTTTTATTGATATTCACGACGGTCAATTAGTTGTACTGTCACCCCGACGTTGTCTACAAGAACACTGGCTGTTTCAGAATCAAAATTATATAATATGCAAAATCGACGATAATATTATGTTTGCTGGTAAATGAATAAATAAATATGATACATTTTCTCCACAATATCAGTCAAGAGGATATGATAAAAAAACTATTTATTACGCAAACCATTCAAATTATAAATAATGAAAAAGATCAGATTATTCTAGCATCAGATTATTTACCTTAGTCGGGTAGACAGATTCATGATGAAGAATTTGCGAGAGTTGATTAAGTATACGAAATGGTAGAGAAATGTCAACAGTCAGATTGGGGATTTGAAGGGAGATTTAGGAAATGACCAAGGAAGTAATCGGAGAAAAACAATATTTATTGAAATTCATTGATTTATGGAAATACTAGATCTAGGAAAACCTTCATAAAAATAACGGCGAGTTAGTTGCTTCTTTTACTTTCAAAATACTAACATTACTATAAAAACTGCATGATTTAATGGAGAATACCTCGGAATTATCAGTAAAAATATCAATAATGGACCGATTCAGAAATTCAACTTCCGTCCTCGTAAATGACGTTGCGCAAGCTCAGCGTACTCGTAAAATACGTTTTGACCAATCAAGAACGTTCAGAACAATGACAATCCCATATGCCGTTTCATTTCTGAATTGGTCATTTATAAACCTTCAAGAAGAAGATAATAATTTAACAAGCTAGATGAAGATTTATAAAAAAAACTTGAAAAATGAAAAGTACAGACCAACTTTTATAGAGAAGCTGGGATTATCTCAAAAAGACACTAGAATATCTGTGTAAATCAATGAAAGAAGCGGCGAATCAAAGTACTCCAAAACAGAACTTGTCGAAAACATAAAACAAGGCTGAACCTCAATGTTTGCAGTAACAACGATAAGAAATTAATACAAATTTTGCGCTAAAGCAAGAATACACACCAACCCAGGAAACATATTATATTTCAATCATGTTCTACCTAAGACGGAATTTAAGGGACAAGAAAGAAGTTATTCCACTTATTAGAAAAAGCAACGGACGTATTGGTACAAACTATATAATGGCAAATAGCATGTTATAAATGGATTTAGAGAACACTTTATCCGGTGAATCTGATGTCACTCTCAGTTTCACGGGAGTTCACTCTGTGAGTGACTTGGCTTTGATTGTCGTGTTTAAATTTCTGTGTTTTGTATCTGCATAACGTCACTGTTTTCTGTGTTCTCGCTTTGGCAATGTCTTTTGACTTCAATTTTTGTGAATACCACTCCTTTGTTCCTTCGGTATTCTACTGTTGTTTAATGTAGTTAAGAAGTGAACAAGTTATTGCAAAATCGCTATAATCATTGCCATTGTAGTAATCTACGATATGAAGTACAACTAATTGATATTTTGGTTTTCGTCGAAAGCATTAACTGCGCAACGATGTCCAGAATTAAAACAGCAATAGAATCAATCAATTCACAAAAAACTTCAGACATGTATTGAATTACAGAATAACATATCTTACATGCAAAAGAAGAACTAACAACTATTTTGCTCGAACTGGTCAGTTGAACAATCTCCTAACTTTTGGAAAATAAGTATGTTGAGCCCGGTATTCAAAAAGGAATACCAACATGATACAATGAATCTATCAGAACAACAGTCTGCCCAGTATTGGCCAAAATAGTTGAAGCAGCAATATAAGAACAAAGACAAATACGAATACTACGAGTACTACTACTACAAAATCAAAACAGAACTCGGCGTGAATATAGACCATTTCGAAAAATCGTTTGGTCTGCCCTTAAGTTTCGGCATTTAAATACATGAAACAGTTCCGGTTATCAACCAAACTCGGCAAGTGTTGTTCATCCTGAACACAGTTCATAAAACTGTTAATATTGAGATTACTAGGCTGTGACACTGCACTAACTTCGTTATAATTAAAATGTATTTAGGGTTTAAGTTGTTTATTGTTAGTCAACCGTACGAATGATAACCGGAAGAGAAGAGTGTTAGCACCTCCAGTTGAAGGGAGAGTTCTAATGCAGGAAACGATAACAACACTTTGTGAAAAGGGCTATGCACATTATGTTACCCTTAAAATGCTTTAAATAGACTAGTATCAAATAATTTCCCAATAGAAGAAGTAAAGGAATTTGACAGAGAGGTATATTACTAGTATGTGCCTTCTTGTATTAATTATATGTCATTCCTCTACCGTCAGTAATGAAGTAATAAAACAAACAGAAATAAGGGGGAAAATAACAAAATAAATCGAATTATTAATGTTTGTACAAAAGCCTCAGCCAAATTAAAGTATTGCTGTTAAAGTCTGCCCAGGAAATCCAAAACCAGTATAAAAAACAAAATCTAATATTTTACGAAAGGTATGAAGTAAATGGACATGAGACCATAACACAAATGTTAACTCCAAACTGCAATAAATTCAAATGAGCTGTATGGCCATTTCGGAAATCAATTCTTCATCAGCAGCACTAAAGCCCAAACATATGAAATCCACAATTTCAAAAAAATGTTTAAAATGCTAAAACCAAACCATATCCGAATAATCAGTTATATCAAATATAGCTTAGGACAAAACTACGATAGAGGGAGTTAACCTTAGGTTTTAGAATTTACATAAATTTAGGTAATATCTATAACCAAAGTGTGCTCATGAGATATATGTTACAAAAGAAAAAATGGGTGAAAATCATTTAATCAAAATCATTTGGAAAAAATAACTTGTGTAATTTTTTTTGCTGTATTTGCAATAAAAATATTAATTATCATTAAATCACCTTGTTTCTGATGTACAGGGAGATAACTTGTTCTCTGCAAATTTGCATTTATCTTAAGGGGTGGGGGGGTATTTGGTGCTTATACATGCTTATACATCAGGGTTTGTCATATTCAGGCTGCTCATGAGTTGATTGCATATATCTTTTTTAACTCTGGTCTATGCTCATGTGACTCAGAACTAAGGATATATGACCCGTGAGTATGCTCACATGAGTCGTAAGCTGCTCCCGGCTATGCTTGATCATGCTTAGCACGTGTTGGTGTTTTTTTTTGGTGGTGGTGGTGGTGAGGGTTTAGATTATACTTGAGTGTTGAAATTTTGATGGTGATAATTGAAATTGTGGAGATAAAGACTGATTTTATGTTGGGGGGGGGGCAAATTAGCTTCAAAGTTTCTTCAAAAAAGATTTAATTATTGTAAACACTTTTTAATTATGACTCAGCAATTTGCTCATATGACTCGCAAGTTGTTGATGTCTATACTTATGCCATCATTAACTGCTCACAACTTCTAACACATAACTAATGTGTTGCTTATGACGACTTACGCGCAATTTTCTCTAATTGGTTATGGTTGTAGTGATGGTTTTTATTGTGGTGAGAATTAAGATTTTTTTTTTGCTGGTGAAAATCTATTTTTATTTTTTAAAAGTCAATAAAGATTATGGACTTTGTTACCCGGGTTAACCCGCGATCGCAAACTCGGTGGTCATCGCTGACCCGGTTGTAAACAAAGAGAAAATAAACAACAGGTGTGCGACGAAGAAGGTGAGTTTTATTAACTGTGTTATATTTTTGAAGGTAAATAAGATGTATTTGCACTCACATGCTAACTACTAATAGAGAGTAGACATAACACTGAGATTTATTCTACAACAACGGAGAAATCTCCTCTTTAAACCGATACTCGTCAAAATACACAAACATTTTCTTCAATTATCGCAGTTTTATGCAAATATATGGCCAAAATTGAACATTATGTTTCATTCGTTCTAGAAACTATTGAGAAAATATTGGGCCACACATATGATTAAATGGAGAGAAAACATTAATTTTCCATGTCGACGTGGCCTTTAACACGGTTGAAGTTATCGCGTAACGCAGTTTTCAACTAAAAATGTTGTCGTTAACACGGTATGAATTTTGTTATTTGCAATGTAAGTAGTCAGCGCAATAATGAGATGCAATTTCTAATGCAAGAATTGGCCATTATCGATGATTGTTCCATTATCTGAAGACAAAAACTATATTTCAACAGACTTTTAAGAGAATGCTATCCATTTAGTTTTCATCATTGCGTACGATGTATAAAAGCAAATTACTTATACTATACTCACAGTAAATCACTGAATCGTTACAGTTATATCATCTGCACACGTAGCATGGGCGACACATAAGGATCTATTTAGTGGTCTTGCGTCGTCGTTGTCATTGTTTTTCTGTCCCACTTTTTGTAACATTTCTCAGCAATTACAAATCACAGTCACTTGAAATCTTGCACGTGACGTAAGTATGAGGTCCCATATTCCGTTTGCCAATTCCAGACCTGTCGGACAACTACTTCCTGTATACCAACATGGAATATTTTCAGCAAGTATCATCATTGTTACAAATTTTCGTAACACTTTCCTCAACGACCACAAATCACAGCATCTGTGACTTTAGTATGCAGACATGATTTTGTCCAAATATGAAATAATAGGAAATACTGCCTAAAATTGGAAATTGGGGGGTTAGCCCTGTGAAAACATCATTTTCTTGCTGGTTCTACAAAACTGAACAACTTTTGGATTTATTTTCTGTGTCAAAAAAAGTAGGAATTCCTATTTAAATAGGAAAATAATCATGCCTGAGTATGGGGTCCCATACTGCGCTTACCGATCAAATCTTGTTTATCGACTTGGAATATTTTGGGCAAATACTGTCAATGCTAAAACTTTTCGTAATTCTTTGCTCAGCAACTGCAAATTACAGTCACTTGGAATTTTGCATGCGACTTCAGTTTGCGCTTATTTCGGTTCGGAGGTCGTGTTTTCCGACAGACGGTAGGGATTCCTGTGGGAACTGACTGTGCGCCGCTTTTGGCTGACCTTTTCCTTTGCTCGGGCTTGTTCAAAGAAAACAGGAATATTTAGCCCAGTCCTTTAATTTCAGCTTCCGCTACATAGACGATCTACTTTCTCTTGATAATCCTAAATTTAAGGAGTATTTACATCAGATCTATCCCAATGAGCTTGAGATTAAAGAAACTACTGAAACACCTACTTCGGCTTCGTACCTAGATCTGTTATTGTATATTGACGAAGATGGACGTTTGAAGTCTAGGCTGTATGACAAGCGTGATGATTTTAAATTCCCAATCGTAAACTTTCCCTTTCTTAGCAGCAATATACCTACCTCTCCGGCCTATGGAGTGTGCATTTCACAGTTGATTCGATACTGTCGAGCGTGTGGTTTGTGCAGTGATTTCTTTAAAAGAGCAGGAACACTGTCCCAAAAGCTGCTTAGTCAGGGATTTGTTCAACCTATGTAAATTTCATCCCTCAAGAAATTCTATGGCCGTCACCATAACATCATCGAAAGATATGACGTGTCAGTATCCCAAATGAAAGTGGACATTTTCAGCTAGATTCACGTCTTCCCGGATTTGACTACCGACTTTGACATTTTCCTGGATTGACCCAATCACAGTGTGACGGGTGCTGTTAACAGAGCAGGACATGAATCGTTGTCCGGCGTCCGTCTGTCGTAAACTTTGCATTTCAAGATCTTCTCCTATGAAACTACTGGGCCAATGGTAACCAAGTTTGCTACAATAGTTCTTGAGTGGTCCCCTGCAAAAAGGTGTTTTTCAGGTCCGCGCTATATCTAAGATGGCTACGAGCGGAAAAACATTGTTTTAACATTAGACCCTATATATACGAAAACACATTCAAAAATCTTCTCCTCTGAAACTGCTGAGCTTGTTGGCACCAAACTTGGCTACAATAGTACTTGGGTGGTCCCCTACAAAAAGGTGTTTTTCAGGTCCGCGCTATGTCCAAGATGGCCGACAGCGGGAGGCAGTGTTTTAACATTGGACCCTATGGGAAAACAAATTCAAAGATCTTTTTCACTTAAAGTGCTTAGCCAGTTGGAACCACAATAGTCTTTGGATGGTCCATTGCAGAAAAAGGAACCAAACTTAGACCCAACTGAAACAATTGTAAGGTCTTGTCCGCTGAGACCACTTGGCAAAATGGAACCATGGTTTAATTTAGATCCGTTAACAAAGACTGTCAATGTTAGCCAGGGTCCATTTGAGCGATACATGCTCTTGAGAACCTCTTGTTAATGGCATAAATCAATACTCTTTATTACAGTAAAAATTACTTTTTCTAGAGTCGCAAAGATTGTTTCTACTATGATAATGATCTCATCGATTCGCACTTGTCCGATAGTTACACGTATAATAGCGAAGTCGGAAACTGAAGACAGACTTTCTAATGAACTACATCATTTTTTTTCAGCTCACCTGACCCAAAGGGTCAGTATGGCCTATTGCAATCAGCTTGCGTCTGTCGTCCGTCCGTTAACTTTTCACATTTTCATCTTTTCCTCTGAAAGTACAGAAGCAAATTCAACTAATCTTTACAAGAATGATGTATAGAAAATCTTTTACAAAGTTTGCTCATTTCGTTCCGACCCGATAAAAAAACATGGCCGCGAGCACGAATCTTAAGTTTAACATTGGACCCTTTGGAAAAATTCACATTCTCATCTTCTCCTCTCAAACCGCTGAAGCAAATTAAACAAAGTTTACAAGAATGATGTACTACAGGTCTTTAACAAAGATTGCTCATTTCATTTCGATCTCATAAAAAACATGGCCGCCAACACGGAATATAGTTTAACATTCGATCCTAAGGGAAAATTACATTTTCATCTTCTCCTCTGAAATCCATGAAGCAAATTCAACTAAACTTTACAGGAATGCTGTATGGAAGATCCTTTACAAAGGTTGCTCATTTCGTTCCGATCCGATAAAAAAAAAATGACCACCAGTTTAACATTTGACCCTATGGAAAAATCCACATTATCATCTTTTTCTCTGAGACCGCTAAAGCAAATTCAAGCAATGTTTACAGGAATGGTT
Source organism: Modiolus philippinarum (assembly GCA_002080025.1). NCBI lineage: Eukaryota > Metazoa > Mollusca > Bivalvia > Mytilida > Modiolidae > Modiolus > Modiolus philippinarum. The sequence continues at coordinate 19,912 of MJUU01049886.1, forward strand.
TACTACAGGTTTTTAACAAAAATTGCTCATTTTGTTCTGATCCGATAAAAAAATATATAGTGGCCTGCGCGGAACATAGTTTAACATCTTCTGTCGTATAAAAGTTACTTCAGACGTCAACTAGATTTCTAGCACTAGATTTGTGGTGTTGGTATGTTTGGTATATGTGTCATGTCTTTCTATCCGTTTTCAGTTTTTCAGATTATTGTAACCATGTCTTTGCATTTTGATTTGTATTCTACATATATCTTATTCCTTTGTATTTTATTGTCGTAAATTCATTCTGTCATAATAAAAAAAATCGTAGATTTCCATTTCCTTTGGACTCAATTTCATCCATCTCCTCTAATAAATTTTTAATTGAATTTGTTGCTTGTTGTCTTCCAAAATTATAGCATTTATATCAGTATAAGAGGTCAAGAATTAATTAAATCAATGCCCAACTGCCCCAAATTTCTTTAAAAATATACAATGAAATAATATGACGTAAATATGCACATGAGACAAAGTTACTATCAACACATGGTAGAACCAAGCAATGGAACAACGCTTTAATTGTTGTACTTAATCTTGAAGTCAACATTAGGGACCGACCATTTAACCTGAAAGGAGGGGGGGGGTATGGTTTTTTTTCTGGACAGAAAATTTTTTTCGCGCTTTGCGCGAAACAAATTATTTATTTTTTGCATGCGTATCAACAAAATATTTTTTTTCAAAATTAACATTATTTTTTTGGGCAGAAAGCCTCCTTCAGAAAAAATTTTTTTCATCATTTTGGCAGTCAAAATATTTTTTTCTAGAAAAAAACCATAGCCCCCCTCCCCTTTTCAACTTAAATGGTCGGTCCCTTAGGCCTTCAATAGTGAGCTTTGTTTAACCCCAAAGTTAATTCAAGACGCCCCCTTGCGTCCGTTTGAGCGGAATGGCTGGATGAGAATCTAGGAATTCTGTTATAATGGGCTTGGTAAGAGTTTACGTATTTCAGCCATATCAGGCCATAATTAGTTGACGAAAAGTGCCTATAACGGAGAAAGAATAAGAGTTATCGGCAAATAGGAATGATATGAGTCGCAGACTTGTAGAGGGGAAACACTGTGCTGTGACAACTGATCGCACATCAAGCTTTAGACCACATATCAATCATTTCTACATACACAAGCGGAGAAATCATTGACGAAAAATTCCAATGAAAAAAAAAACCAAATTGATCGGCAAATAGGAAGTATAGATGAGTGTCAGACTTGAAAAGGGTGTGCGGTACAATTCATCATACCAAACCTTCAGACCAAACATCACATGCCTTCTACATGCATAAGCGGAGTTCTAAACCCTTGACGAAAATTTTCAATATATATATGGCTATAATGGAAAAATATAAGCTGAAAAACTGACGGATAGACAGACGGACGGACAGACAGACTGCCAACGGTAGAACAGTTTATCCCTTATCTACGAAACGGGTGTATGAAAAGAAAGGGGTGGAGACAATAGGGTAACGAGTTTTGATTGACACAGGAAAAAGAAAGAAATGGGTAATTGCATTAAATCAGACCCCATTGATTTCATCCATTTCTCGAGTAAAAAAGAAAGGATCTTTAAACTGCATGGAACTTTGATCTAGCATGCATAATTTGTCTACAATGGTTCGTGGTCTGACTTTTCCATATTAGGACCTCAATATTCCGCAAATACAAAGCATCCCCTATTTAAGTATCAACTAACTGAAGTGCCAAATTGTCAACTTGATAGAGGAAATAAACTATACTTTTGGCATTATCCAAACATTGGTGTATAAATGCATTCATGGTTGTTTTATTTCTTAATTTTTCGTTATTCTTATGTATGTGAATTGATGAAATTGTCGAGAAAATTCAAATAAATAAAGACACATCACAGATCAAGCATTTTTGCATTCAATTACACGTGAAATATTTTGCTGTAAAAGTTAGTTAACGATAACTTCAACCGCGATAACCGATAGCAACTTAATTATTTCACCGTGTTAAAGGCCACGTTTGATCCTTGCAATCGACATGAAAAAATGATGTTTTCTCTCCATTTAAACATATGTATGGTCCAATATTTTCTCAATAGTTTCTGGAACGAATAAATGGTTGAGTTTATTTTGTTCAATTTTGGCCATATATTTGCATAAAACTGCGATAATTGAAGAAAATGTTTGTGTATTTTGACGAGTATCGGTTTAAAGAGGAGATTTCTCCGTTGTTGTAGAATAAATCTCAGTGTTATGTCTACTCTCTATTGCTTGTAAGCACGTGAGTGCAAATACATCTTATTTACCTTCAAAAATATAACACAGTTAATAAAACTCACCTTCTTCGTCGCACACCTGTTGTTTATTTTCTCTTTGTTTACAACCGGGTCAGCGATGACCACCGAGTTTGCGGTCGCGGGTTAACCCGGGTGTTTGTGGTAACGTCGAAAATTTTCATAGGTAAAAGCAAATTATATTAATTTTATTACAACAAAACCTTTTTCATTACCATATTCAACACACTCAGTGTTTCGATCTACATTCATCCATTAAATAACAAAATACCGAAGTAACTGTAAATTTACTTTCTGCACACGGCCATTTCGACAACTTATGTCTCAACAGTGCAGATAAAATCGAAACGTTGGAAATCCAATACTCGCAAGGTGTATAACAGCTGATAGAGAACGAATCAAAGTCCCAAAGGGACTGGTGGATTAGTGTTTATGATGGCAATGATCAGTATCTAATCTATTGATATTTTATGTTCACTGTCCATGTATGCAGCCGGACGGCAAAGTATCGATTTTCCCATTAAAACCGCCTTTCTCATGACCAGAGAAACAAGTTGAGATAATTGATTAAAATATTACCGCCAGGTGGCGCTTTACAGACAAAGAATTTGTTTATTTTACCTGTCTCTGGAAAACCCCTTATTTACTTAGAAATTCAATAAATATAGAAGTAAAGATAATTTTCCACAAAACTTAATATATTTCTGAAGGTGTTCGGCAAAAAATGATTCCCAAATATCATAAAACTACTATGAACTTTCGCATCAAACTTGACCTCTCAAAACGTAAACAAATTTTGGCGACGCGGAGGGTTAAAATTCTTTGTCGGAAAAGCTGACACAAATGCGTTACCGCGTATGAATATACCTGAAAATGGGCGTGAACAAACTTTGATATATGCTTTATTAATAGGAAAAAAGTCCCGACCGTTTCTCGTTTTGGTTACGGAGTTCTCTTTGTTTGAAAACATGTATTGATAATTAGATTTCTCCTCCCACTTTCGTAGAGTTATAATATGCTTATATCCAAATGTACGTAAAGTTTACATGAAACACATATTTTTTAAGGTTCCATGATGCAACTAGAGTCTTAAAAAGTTGACCTTATCAACTTAGAAATATGAAATATATTTAGCTAGGCTATGGAATAGCCTAGCTATATAGATAGTTCTTGGTGGAAAGTGAGGAGTACGCTTGCGTAGTGAGGAGAACGCATGCGGAGAAGACTATTGACCAATAGGAATTTCAGATTCTCGAAAATCAAAATGGCGTCCAGTTTCGTCCTGATAAAACGGGGCGGGGTTTATTTTTTTCTGTTTCCTTGTGGAAGTTGAAAAGTATTATAAACGTTTACTATAGGTGGTACAGGGAACAGGTTTGCAGAGGATGATGGGATTGGTATTGCAATATATAGATATGATAAAAAGAACAGTAATGTATAAATTTAAAACCAGAAGTTTAAAATAAAGATGAGGTATTGTGCAATAATCAATAATATACAAATACTATAAAAGACTTTTCAATTGTTTTAAACAAAGCGTGATTGTAGTTTGTGGAGATACTTAGGCCCGGGTACTTAGGCAATGG
>MJUU01049886.1:25038-55144 GCA_002080025.1 Modiolus philippinarum
GTCAACATTACTTCCTGGTGCAGTTGCGATAAAAATAATCACGTAATGCTAAAACATCACGAGGGGATTCCCCTTATTCGTCGGTTCGGAACGAAAAAGCTGACACAATTTCGTTATCCGCGATATATACCATTATTTCACGAATTGAAAGGTGGAGAATATTGAAATACAGCTTATACTAAAGGGATTTTTCGTTTCTAATTGTAACATTGAAGATATCAGCCTTTTTCTCTCGTCGGCAAACTAGGTCAGATGAAAGCACGCTGAACTTTTTGTTAAATAGCAAAGAAACTAGATTTATTTAAGGCATTTTAGTGACATCAGCAGGAACAGTAATAATGTGGGAGTGAAAGCGTTATACAACTTTAATTCTAAACATCGAAGATTTGTATTGTGTCAGGATTTTTGAACACGTGTCTGAGAAATTCTACTGACACGCATTTTTCAATAAAAGTCACGTGACTCGGGTCATGAGAAACGCAGCCATTATAGACTTTGCCGTCCGGCTGTAAGAAAGGTACGAAAACCATGTTTTGCTCATCAAGAAAACATGCCTTTCTGACAGTCAGCAAGTATTTACTGGTGGCCATCTTCATTTGATCACACCAGCCAATCAATGGCAATCAAACCATTAGAGACAAATATTCAAAGAATTTTGATTTTATACCAGAAACCTATTACATATTATGGGTTCCCTGCTGTACACTCAACATAGACTTAACAATGACAGCATACAGTTTGAAATTTAATTCTAAAGAAGAGACCTGAATGGAAGGTTTTTGAATGCTGACAAGACGCAAAAGCTGACAAGACCTGAGCAGCAATACCCTGCTCTTTATGGAGATAATAATTCGTCCAAGAAACACACGAAGACATGAAAACGATGATCTGTGCCAAGTTCTTTGTGCAACAATGCATCTTAATTCGCGCTATGATATACATTCTCATGCAATTGAAAAATGACTATTATGCATTGTAAATACTCAAATGACATTATCTCAAGTTTTGTTTGACCAAACTCTGATCAACGGCAATTAACACACAACACCCCGGACTGAACATTGTTCGACGAACGGCAATCAACAGATCCTATTTCGAATTTAGTCCATTCCAACCCCGATCGTTGCAAAATGGCGTCTGTTTCGGAATACGCACCTTGACAACTGTTTCCAGGTAATTATGTGTATTTACCGATGTACGACTTCTTCAGTATTTTGTTTTGAGGCGGCCATTACATGTATACCGAACGCGGACCTCGGAGAAGCCACTACAAAATGACAATCGCAACAGCCAACGTGGAACAGCCGTACTTTTCCATTCATTGATAACTAGAAACGTAAACAAACATTACGTCTTCCGTAGATTGTAAATAATGGACTGTTGTTCTCGACGGCTAATGAACTTGATTTTTTATTTCCAATGCGTTGTTCTTTTATGATTTATTTCAAAACAGCCACATCGTTTCACTGACGGTTCAGGGAAGTACGTTTACGCCATTCATACAAATGTAAATAAAGGCATCGGTCTTCCATGTTCATACATCTACACACAAAATTTTATGAATGGGAAATTCATTCTGTGATTAATTAACTAATTCGGGCATCATTTAAGTGTTGAAAAGTTCGGACAATCAAATTAATGTTCAATGAAAATAGACTATTGAGTGTCAGAGACCAGAAAGATGTGTACGAAGTTTCCTGAAAAGGATTCTTTTAGCATGGGTATGATCACTAATGTTTGATTGCGTGAGGTTGGTCACCTGGGTCGTAACATAGGACAGATCTATCCTTTGGATAGACACTAATCCAAAAAATCAAAAAGATCTAAATAGAAACCCAAACTCAGTTAAGGACAGAGTTTTGCATGAGGGAGATACTCCTTAATTTTAAACAAAATTTCTAATTTAGCTATTGTGAGTTTCCAAAAAATCGGCTTTCGGGCCAGCACCGAAGTGCTTTACCAAACTTTAAAGTCGAGCTTTAGACATTATATGGGCATCTAAAGTAAAGAGAAATTTCTGTTAACGTGCGGCGATGCTACGTAGGACAGAAAGAGAGAACGAGAGAAAGGGAGACAAATCAACCATTTGTGAGCATAAATTGGATGAAGGCATATAGTGTGTCAGATTATCTTCTTAAACTATACCGGTGTCTACCCCTTACATAGAGTTAACGTTATTAAAAAAAAAAACATTAAAGAAATGCTGAATGCGCGTTATAGAAATTTACTGTCTTTATCAAAATTCAAACCACTTAAAAATACTGAGGCTTCATTCCGTGTATGGCACTCGATAGATGTCCTTGGTACTAGATTTGGCTTCCTATTTCAATATTTTTGGAAATGAGTAATTCTTTTTTGACTACTTTTGGATTATGGCTTTCCACATTATTTGATTTTAATGCTGGTGATGAGAGATTACTCCTTGAAACACGTGTACAGCATAACGAAAGTTACTGTTTTTATGCAACTAAGTATTTTTTGTACTTAAAACCCGTACACTGGAATTCCACCCTTTTCTTGTCAACCTTTTCACGAATTGAAGTAACAAGGTATACAGTTTTTTTCCAACACTAACCATGAGTACTGTTTATTTGAAATTGAGTTTTATAGAGGCAGTTCGATCCACAATCGTTACTATTGTTCAACAATAGCAAGATCGAACTCACTATTGTACCGGAAGATTACGCAATGTTATGGTTAACTGCGCATGTCAAACAAGAGTAATAGTTCACTCGACTCTTGTCGAACTATAGTTAAAGAGTGACGTCAGAGGCTGATCTTTCGATGGATTTCATTGGTCACTCCTTATTCTGATCCGGATTTCCCTCGCATGGACCAAAACAATAGTTGTTGGTCGAACTGCCTCATACATGCATTTCTCTTTGCAGTTTTCTCTTGTAGTTTAATTTTGTTGGCCTTGCAAGTCCAGAAATACGCTTGGCTGGTCATTGACATGTTTTGACTGATTAACAGACCGAATGATAATTTATGTTTATTAAGAAATACAAATTAAGTTTCATCTGCATTGATACTCGTTCCTCAGAGTGAAATGCAACGTATGATGTGAACCAATTAGCCTAAAAATTATGTTAAAGGACTTGACCATTACCGTTTGTCTATAGTAAAAAATTGAGGTCGATCTTTGTGGAGACAAAGTCTAGAAAAGCAAGTAAAATCTGCGCACGAATCTTCGGATTTCATTTATTTTGGTGCTGGGAGATGAGAGAAAGAACTGCATTTATTTGAGAATTTCTCTCATAAAGGCCCGGTATGGAAACTTGATAAGCGTGCTAACGCATGTTAATGTAGAACGGTTTACTAATTTAGTGCATTTATCGTTTCAGATCACGACCCATACACCACTGGTACTTAAAGAAGGAAATTCACTGAAAGGAAAATCATTGATACCTGTCATTCATCAGGTCAGGTCACAGGATGATGAAGTTATATTAGAATACGCAAGACTTAAACAGAAACATCCACTTGAGAATTATTCGCAAAATGAACTTCATATCGAGTTTCAGCGATTTACTGGTAAGTTTTTAATAATAATTTAATACTTTAATAAAGAAAATGCACAATTTACGCCCAATTAAGGGCCAAAGGCATATAACAAATAAAGTGACAATTCACATATATGATAGTGTTGCACACAGCTCTATATAATATGAATGATAATGTATTGGTAAGGTGAGCTGCAAAGGTAGAATATGTAATTCCGAATTCCAACAGTGATGAATATCATCTGTTTAAACCTGTTAGCATCGGAAAATCCAGCAAGGTCTACGGCTGGATTTGAACCCCTGCTTTAGTGTCATATACGGCAACGCCGCCTGCACTATGTCCAGCGCTCTAGACCCTCGGCCACCTAGGCTATCGTAGGAAATCTAGAGTTGCAACATAGTACACAATGAACATTGTGGAGGGTAGGAAATAGATAGAAAAGGGTAAGATTGCAACAGATAAGATTCATAAGGTATATAGAAATTAGTGTTGCACACATTTCTATATAATATGAATGATAATGTATTGGTAAAGTTATTTTTTTAAACTGACATTGAAGACATAAATATGTACTGAAAACTAAATGATTTGCAGCTTCTTTTTTTCACAATTTACAGCTCTAAAATATGAATTTCTCTTCATCAACGATATTTTTAAAGCGTATCTTCAAAAAATAATACCGCCGTGCGCGGTCCCGGCTGAAGAATAGGCCCGCAGCATCCTCTGAGCTTGGAGTATGAGCCATCCTAACAGAGGACCCCGAGGGAACCCCGGGATATAGAAATAGGACCCAGTATCTCCGGCTTGCGGGGTGTGACCCCTCCTAAACGGAGGCTGACCCCGAGGGTCCCGGGATATAGAAATTGGACCCATTCCGTGGTTGTGCGGGATTAATCAATACACAACCCATCTTTCGGATGGGATGTAAACTCAGGTCCACGTGTTGGAAGAAATGCCACGCTTCCTGCACGTTAAAGAACCCTTGTAGTAAGCTCTTTTTGGGGTGGTCCGTAGGTGATCGGCTACAAGGCTAAATTCCCCGCCCTTGACGATTTCACCCTACTTTTCCAGTGGCAGTCAGAATTTCCCGTCCCATGGCCATTTCAATACCCCAAAGTGATTATTTATCAACAAACTTGTTCTCGTCTTGATATAGCTGAAATATTGCTGAGTAGACGTTAAACAATATTCAATCAATCAATCAATCAAAAAATAATAGACGATTACTCTTAGAACTTTACACAAATAAAACAAAAGGCCTACGTAGTTTTCCCCTTGTTCTAGTTTGGCGGTTGTTACTAGTAAATAAATCTCCCAAACGATTCGATTGGAAGTTTACTCGCGATTCCTTCCCCTCAAAATTTGTCCGACCATTTTCTCGGAGACTAGTGGTTCAATCTTAACCAAATTTTACAGGAAGATGGATCCCTATCCCGAAAGGTGCAATCAGGTTTTTGAATTTTCGAATTGGCACCGGTTGCCATGGAAACAGAAAAAAACGTGGGAAAATTGAAAGTGCTCAGAATTGGATGAAACTTTACAGAAATGTTATCTAATTGGTTTCTGGTCACCAAGACTTCAAAATAACGTCCGTTGCTATGGGAACGGAATAAGGCGAGAAAATTAAAAGTGTTGAGAATTGAATAAAACTCAACAGACAGATTGCATAGGTTGTGTAGAAGTGATTTGTAGCCTTGATTTCTAATTTGGGAGTTGGTTTGGGAGACTTTTGTATCAGCATCCTGATACAGTTGTAATTTTTTTTTCTTATGTTTAAATAGTTGGAAAATGTATTTTGATAGGCAAATAATTTGAATGAATTTCGATAATGTGTCATGTAACCGTGAATTTAAACAAACATAACACACCAGAAATGTTTCCTTATGGTGATTACATCAAAATAGGTCCACAATTTGTGCACTAATATCAACATATGTATGTAACTGCAAGGCGGGATAGTGGTTGAAATAGAATAATATAAATTGAGCTCTCGTTTAGATGAGGTAGAAATGTTACTTTTGGGTTATTTACCATAGATGCATAATTATAAAAGTTATTTCCATTAAAAAAATACCAATATTTTTCATTCCTACATTTTGGAATTTCTATTAAATCAACGTAGATCATATAGATGCACATATATTACACAAATTGGATAAAAGATCAATTGAGTACCTGTCTTTCAAAGGGGATCACCAAAAAGGCCGTCTTTTTTAAACAAAACTTGTATACGGATTGCCAATATCCTTGTTAATCCACGTGCAAATTTTTATGTCCGCCCTTTGAAGCGCTTCTCCAGAATAAAGTTCAAAATTGATCTAATTTTTATTTCCTTTGCATTCTTTCTGAGGTTTATTTTAGGAATCAGCTTTGTATAAAAATAAAACTATGAATAAATTACCCTAAAAGAATACCAAATGGCAACCAACCTTATATTACACCTCAAATACTAAGTAAAACGCGGGTCCGAAAATCCTGAAATCAAACGAAGTGAAAATATTTCAAGTAATACATGCTCCTCTAATTGCCCCATAAATTTATTTCACAGTGAGCACAAATAACTACCGAGATAAAAATATAATGGAAAGTCTATTCTCTCCTTACTTAAAAACTTGAAAAACTGGATCCTGAAAAAGGCCATATTCAAAAATCATTTTTATATCATTTATGCGATGATATATTTATATCATTTATGCGATGCATACTTCTAAATTTCGTTTCCGCCCATGCCCTTTGAGGGTGGCTAGAATAATTTATTATCGTGCAGTTTCGACTATTAGGTACAGTTAATTTTAAAACAAACTTTTTTTAAAGTTTTATAAATTAATCAACGACAATTTGTATTTTCTTATATAGCTGTACCATAGAGCAATTGTTGCAGCATAAGATACATAGTATATGAAATGTAAAAAATACTGCAAGCATTCGAATTTTGATGTTTTACCGTTGCTATGTCATCACACACCTTGTTTATTTGAGGAGATGTCCGGTATACAAATTTACAAGGGAGGCAATTTTTGCGAACTACTTCCCGGCCTGCTGCTGTTTAATCTGACTTTAAATTGTAGAAAGCATTTTCAGAAGCATCAAATATGACGCTGTAGGCATATAAACATAAAACGGATATTTCCAACTGCGGTTTATATAAAAAACATGCCTTTATTGAGGGCAACATCATAATGAGCGAATGCAGTCAGGTACCTAGTCTTACCGACTTTTTTCCTAACTCGAAAGCCCGATGATATCTGTTAGTATTAAGTCTTTTTTCTGTTGGTATCGGTTACCTATTACCACTAAATTTATGCAGTTAGTCCCCGATGGTATCCACAAGCCAAATATTGAAGTACTTCGGTACTGGCACGAAAAATAGATTTTATTTGGAAACTCTTAATATCTTGATTTTCGAAAATATAAAATTGAATAGTTTTTAAAAGCTTAATTTCGTTTGTATTCCATTGGATGTTTGTTTTCTGTTTACTTTTGTACATCTTTTGGTTTTTGTCATCAAGATAATTCATTTGGTCTGAACCGGGGATATGGGATGTCGGGGCAGTCGTCTGTGGAGTAACGTCGGTATTTGGTTAATTATGTCTCTCCCCTCTTAAAAGGGGGACCTATTGTTTTTGTCTTTTCCGTCTGTCGTCCGTCCGTCAGTCCCTTCGTCCGTCCGTCACAAAGTTTGTGGACGCCAATTCTCCCATGTCTTTCATCGGATTTCAACCAAACTTCACAGGATTGTTGACCTTCATGACTAGTTGTGCATATCGTCTCGCCATATTGATCAGCTAATTTTTGTTGGAGTTATGCTAGAATTTTTAGAAATAAGTTTGTGGACGCCAATTCTCCTACACCTTATTACACTGGATTTCAAAAACTTCACAGCATTGTTGACCATCAGTGGGTCAATCCAGGGTAAAGTCAAAACCCATGAGAAGGCTAAGAAATTATAGAATCAATGAGATTCCAGCAGCGTAGCTACCAGGAAACACTGCAGCACGTGCTTCAAAAACAAAATAAAAATAAATGATAGGCAAAGAACAACCACTTTTAGTAGAAGTTGAATCCATTTGTCATTACATATTGTCCAATACAATGAAGACATCATCACATCCAAGAAGGGCATTCTTGTTCCATTTATCTTTTCTACAAAAAACTAGTACGAAGCGAAAGATAGATTAACCATGTTCACCTAATACAAGTTTCAGATGACAATGATTGTAAGAGCACTTTGCCAGTTTAATTTATATTTGTTGTTGATCCCGCAGCCATTGCCAGAAGACATCGATGTAGCGTCGTTGGACACTTACCAAAAAATTTCACTAATAGCGGTGGTGGGGGCCGTCTTGAACTTACTATGAAGCATGAGCAAAGCGCATTGTGGAAGGCCTCATGGAAGGCCTAATGGAAGGCCCCAGATGAAGAACAACAATAAAAGCGCTGATACTCTGCTTTGTTCTACCATGTATTGTAGAGACTTTGTCCAATGTGTATTTACTCCATTTTCGATCATTTTTTATTCATTTCATTCATTTGTTTACTTTTGTACATCTTTTGGTTTTTGTCATCAAGATAATTCATTTGGTCTGAACTGGGGATATGGGATGTCGGGGCGGTTGTCTGTGGAGTAACGTCGGTATTTTGTTAATTATGTCTCTCCCCTCTTAAAGGGGAGACATATTGTTTTTGTCTTTACCGTCTGTCGTCCGTCCGTTAGTCCCTCCGTCCGCCCGTCACAAAGTTTGTTGACGCCAATTCTCCCATGTCTTTCATCGGATTTCAACCAAACTTCACAGGATTGTTGACCATCATGCCTAGTTGTGCATATCGTCTCGCCATATTGATCAGCTAATTTTTGTTGGAGTTATGCCCTTTTTTTACTTAGAATTTTTAGAAATAAGTTTGTGGACGCCAATTCTCCTACACCTTTCATCGGATTTCAACCAAACTTCACAGGATAAGTTTTATGGACGCCAATTCTCCTACACATGGTTCTACCATGTATTGTAGAGACTTTGTCCAATGTGTATTTACTCCATTTTCTATCATTTTTTATTCATTTACACACCAAAATATCTTGATAAAAGTAGACCAAAATAGATAAGGAAGAATATGCCATCAAAATAGAGATGAATTTTACATCATGAAGGGGATAGAGGTGTGTTTTTTTCTTAATAATTCCAAATGTAATTGTAACGTTCATTTTCATTGGTCAACGTCATGAATAGGAAACGAAAATATTTTTTTTTCGATATTTCGTTTGCCCATGAGTCCGCTCCGCAAAAATATACTACAGAAAATAAAGATGCCGATAACATCGATCACACAGTTTTCAACGTACAAAATTGGAATTATACGGATTTAACACTGATTTTTAGGAAATTGTGTATGTATAAACTCCGGCAGGTCACTCACAAACTTAACATAAAGTCCTTCGGTCTTTATTCAGTTTGTGAGTGTGCTGCCGGAGTTTATACATAGATAATTTCCAAAATGCGTGTTAATCCTATATCAAAAATGTTTAAGCTAATTCGCACATATAACAGATAACGTTTTGATTTTAAAGTTGGTTGAAGTCATATGTTAACTCATAATAAATTGTCGCTTCCTATACATCAGTCGCAAATAATGATTCATCACAGAGCATTTGTAAACTGTCCGACAAGACTCAAAGTTGCAGATCCATGCAAAGAAACTATCTGTTGACTTGGAAATTTTCAAAAGCCTGTCGAAAATTACTAATTTGTTGATAGAAATACATTCAACCTCAGCATAATGTACCTTTTTTATACGACCGCAAAAAAATTATGGTCGTATAATGGTATGGTGCTGTCGTCGTCGTTGTCGTTGTCGTTTTGTTTTTGGTCAATAACTCAAGTTCCAGTTCATTAATCTTTCTAAAATTTTTGCACAATGTTCCTTGGCACAAAAGGAAGGCTAAGATTGGTTTTGGGTTTTTGTACCCCATCCCGTTTCTAAAAAGGGGGCCAAAAAGGGCAAAATTTGGTGTTTTCACATATTTGACTGTAGAATGTTTATAATTTATCGGATTTTGATGGGGTCTCTTTCAGTGTACTCATTAGAAAATTTCCAGTCTGTACTACGCCAACGAATTTCATGCAGCATGTACCGTTCACGAGATAAATTGGGCCCAAAGGGGCGAATTTCAAAAATTATATTTTTTTTTAATTTAAAGTCGGATTTTGATGCAGTTTTTTAATTGATTCCTTAAGAAAAATTAACTAGTACTGCACTATCAGATTTTTCATATCTTGTTTCCTTTCCAAGCTATGAGGGCCCAACGGGGCCAAAATTGCAAACATGCGAATAACCTAAAATATTTATTTGTCATCAGATTTTGATGGGATTTTTTTCTTTGGATTCCTCTCATTGTAAGCTTTCAGTAGTATGTCAACGGATTTGACGTAGTTCTTACCGTTTCGGAGGTATAAGGGGTCAAAGGGACCAAAATTGCAATTATTAGAAATATGTGAAATCTATTTTTTATCAGATTTTGATGGGATTTTTTTTTCTTTTGATCATTGTAAGCTTTCAGTACTATGGCAATATATTTTGCGTTGCTCTTGCGTTTCCAAGGGTCAAAGGGGCCAAATTGCAATATTTCTGAATATGTGAAATCTTTATTTTTCATTGGATTTCAATCTGGATTTCTCTTGAAGTAAGCTTTTAGTTGGTAGTCAACGGATTTTTCTTAGCTCTTACGATATCCTGCAAATAAGGGATTAAAAGAGCTAATTTTGATTTTCACTAGTTTGTGTCCACTTAATTTATGTGTCAAGGTCCTTATTGTGCCCGGCAAATTACTGTGTCCATATTAATTTTAGTTTACACTTGTTCAAATTTCAGTGGTCGACATGCTGCGGTCGTATCATGCTGCGCTCGGCGTATAGCCCTTTTTATAGTTGGGTGCCCAAGGTCCAAAAGGATACTTAAGTTTTCGAGTTTGGGTTAACGGAATCACACACGGCTAATTTTTTATTTTAGATGCCAGAACAACCATTAAATGGTTTTTTTTTCAGTTGTCGTAGAAAGTGCCTGAGGTTACTTTTTCTGTAATTCCAAGTCCTGTAAGGGTTCCCAATAACGGAGCTTGGGATATGTTATCTTTGAAACTAGAAAATGTTAACATTCTCTAATATGCTGGTTAAAAGCTATTTACGTGAAGGTTAGGACCTGAACTTTATGAATAATTTATCGGTATAAATTTCGAGGTAAATGTGAGTGTAAAGAAACGATATTTTCATGAAATGCGAAATAACAAGTTTAATTACCGAAATAATCAAATTGGAATGGAAAGACCAAATGTTCAAAAAATCATAGATGAAATGTCAATCGTTACAGAGACATCAACAAATAAAAAGCAGAAATTTGCGTAAAACTTCCATCGCGAGATAACTGTATTTATTTGTCCTTAAAAGGCCCAGGTGTAGTCAAATTACGTGAGTATAGCGGCAATTTTACTTTGCTTGTGTTTTGAATTTCAAGCTCATGTATTTATTTTAACGTTTAATATGACATCCCAATATCAAATCATATATCATAGGGTTATGTCTCAGTTTCAATGGTCTTGGCCTATGTTTATTTCTTTTTAGAAAAGGTTTCTCTCAAATTGAAATTTATTGTTTTTTTTTATAAAACTTAGAAATATACGGTACTTTATAATTGAAGGAACCCCTGCAAAAATTAAGAAATAGATTATTGCAAGCGGGCTTTTGCGAATTAGAACATGGGCAGACCTTATATTTGTCAATATTTTATACCGAGCGAAAGCGAGGTATAACATGAAGGCAAATATAAGGTCTGACCATGTTCTAATTCGCATAGAGCCCAATTGCAATAATCTATTTCGATTCTAATATATTTTTGAACATTCGAAGCGGCTCTTAGAGGGCAATATTGGGTTTGACAGTAGAATTAAAATATGTCGGAAAACTGCATACAAACACAAATAAATGGACATAGAGAAATCTATATTCGTTATTTTATTAATACAATTTGCTAATAAGCGTATGAATTAATACAAATAATCTATTGTAAAATATAAAATACGGATATTTTTTAATCGAAGCGGGTATAAATGTGAGCTGGTTTTGAAATAAATATGACCTTAAATTAAACACATCTTTATCCAACGCGAAATTTCCTCTAAATCTGATTCATGTTACAAGAAAAAGTGACGGACGTACAAACAAAGGAACGTAGGAGACCAATGTTAATATCCCGAATTTTTATTTAAAAGTGCAGGATAAACAATTAGAATGTTACAATATTATAATCTAAACATTTACATTCATTTCAGAAGGGTGGATAGATTATGAATCGAAAAAAATATTTTTAGTACTTTATTAGTTTACAAAACACATTTCTTCTTTTTTTTTTCTTTAGCTAAAAAGGTTTCGCAAATCAATTTTTTTTTCTGGTGCAGGTTAAGTATTTATTTAATATTTGTATTGTATGCTTTTAGGAGAGAATATGAAGAATGTTATTCCCCTGACTGAAAGACAGAACAACATTGCAACTGCAAGACTTTTCATGCATTACTCTATATTACAAGCTAATGCCATCGGGAGTTACAAGGGGCAGCCTCTTCCAGATACACAGCGGACTGGACCTACAGTAAATAGTGCTTCAAGGGCATCATTTCCCGTACCTTCAGGTGAAAACATAATTTATAAGTTACAGTTGAGGTGCTTTTAAAATGTGTCTGAATACAATTTTGCCGAATGCCGTTTGCAGCAACGGAATATAAAGATCACTGTCCGCCTTCTTTGACGTCCATATCGATGTTGTTGTCGTAAAAGTCGTCAAAAAAAAGGTTGTTTCTAATGTTTTGTAAAGAACAGAAGTTTCGCAAACTGGTATCATGCAAGATAGGCCCAAATCTGCTGAATTTACAACTCCTGTGTGATGAATATTTTAGGATATGAACCATATAAAACAAGTTCCTATGAGCATCAGAGTGGAAAACTGTCTACCCATGTCAGTATTCCCAAACTAAGAATATATTTGATGTAGATGAACATGTCTTATTTTGCCCAGAAACACACATAACAGCTATCTGGAATTATTTACAGTACCTCAATACAGTGATTTGGCTCGTGTGAAATGGTTAAGTACCCGCCTCTTATAAATTAAACTTCCTAATTAACTTTGGAGATCATCTGTAACTTAATTGACATGCACCAAAGCTTTGCCTTAAATGTATAAACATCATCAAAAAGATTAGCTTGATGCCTTTCACGAACAAATGGTATAAATGCGTTTACATTACGGTATGAAATTGTATTTAAACAGATTAAGTCTTCGTTGAGCTCAAGTAGCGTGTAGCACTCCTTGTCACCTAGCAATGAATTCCGCTCAAACCAGAGCTAGAGTCTTTTTGAACTGACCAAGGTGGTATGAGCAAAGCTTATCGTTGAAGGCATAATATGGTGACTTCAAACTGAAGAACAACAATCAAGGCATCGTTCCATTGCTTGATTTTTCCATGTATTTGTAGAGCCTTTGTCTCATGTCCATTTGCTCCATATCCTTTCATGGTTTATTGCGTTCAGAGAAAAATATTTCAGCAAGGGGGTAACAAGAGTAACTTCCTAAATGAGGGTAATAACAAAATTTACCGAACAGTTACGTTTTCAAAATTATATCAAATAATTGTTGCTCTAAAACAACAAAATACAATCAATACCCAAACTGAATGATAAACGGTAAATTCCGTTATGCTGTACATGTGTTTCAAGGAGTAACTTCTTACCAGCAGCATTAAAATCAAACAATATGGAAAGTCATAATCCAAAAGTAGTAAAAAAGCACTATTAACCAAAAAATATCGAATTAGGAGACCATATTCAGTACCAAGGACATCCACCGAGTGCCATTCACGGAATTAAGCCTTACAAGTTTTAATGGGTTGGAATTTTGATAAAAACAGTAAAGGTAATTTTTTATGTCAGACAAGTCTGACTATTGGGCTGGTGAATACCCTCTGGGACCTCTTGTCCACCAGCAGTGGCATCGGCCCAATGGTTTCAAAATATAATTAATACCCAAGTTGCATGATAAACAGTAAATTATGTTATGCCGTATACGTGTTTCAAGGAGTAACCTCTCATCAGCAGCATTAAAATCAAACAATATTGAAAGCCATAATCCTAAAGTAGTCAAAAAAAGAAGTACTCATTACCAAAACTATCGAAAAAGGAGGCCAAATTCAGTAGTAAGGATATCCATCGAGTACCATACACGGGATGAAGCCTAAGTATTTTCAAGGGGTTAGAATTTTGATAAAAACAGTAAATTTCTATAAAACGCAAGGTAATTTTTTTCATGTCAGACATGTCTGACTATTTGGCTGATTAATACCCTCGGGGACCTCAGGTTCACCAACAGTTGCATCGGCCCAATGGTTTCATCATACAATTAATACCCAAGTTGCATGATAAACGGTAAATTTCGTTATGCTGTGTTTCAAGGAGCAACCTCTCATCAGAAGCATTAAAATCGAACAATATGGAAAGCCATAATCCAAAAATATACCATTACTTGATATTGCTAGTAAAAATTTTCTGGGACGACCAAATGGAACACTATCCTTCCATAATTTGTATAACAGTCGTAGTTACAATATAATCTCTCTAAATGCTTTCTCATCAATGACAAAGAGCAATTTCTAGATACTTGGCACAGAGCCTCACATTGAAAACAGTATATTAATTATGAATAGGGCCTGTAAGTTTCGTAAATTGCACCCGAAAGTTGCATACTAAACAAAGATATACGACGTTTCAAACAAAACTTTGAACGTCACAATCCTCTTACGTCATTTTTTGGCGGGAAACGTTTTCGAATTGCCAGTTTAGCGTTGATTGGTGAGTCACATGACGAGAATTACAGACCTTTTTTACGGATTAAAAATTATTGCTGATTTAGAAAAAAACTTGCTTGTTAGCATGTATCAAGGTGACTTCAAGATAGAGACCAACAATAAAAGCGTTGTTCCATTGACAAGTCCACAATGTATCTTTAGAGACTTTGTCCCATGTGCATATACTCTATTTCCTTTCAATGTTTATACATTTGACAAAATTGATAATCTATGAAACATTTCTGAAAATCCATAGATAATTTGCATAGTACATAAGTGTGGAGAACTGTATCGTGTAAAAAATTCGAATCTGAAGCAGGTCATATTTCTTTTAATATCACAAAATAGTGTCTGTCTATTTTTTTCGAGACATACTAGTCAGCATTCTGATAAATAGCACAGAAGGTCGGAATGGAGAATTATATCTTGTACGGGTTTCGAATTTATACTTCGTTTTTGAGGAAACTTGGAATATTTAGATATAGTAAAATATGTTTTTGGTGTTTTATTGTCGATTTACATCTTTTTCTTGTTTTGCCTGACGTTTTGCACACAGAACTGTAAAAAAAATTATGCCTCCACTCTGAAGGACAGGATATATACTGTTTTTCCTCTGCCCATCTGTCATTAAGTCCATTTGTTACATATTATTTTTGTCGAATATTACTTTTGTCGAAGAATAATGGTCAGAATGCTTTAAAGTGTAACTTCTGAGAAAAATAACACAATAACTATTGTTTGATGTGTTATGCCGTCAGTTCCAAATGTACAAATAAAGGGCTATTCCAAAGTTTGGAAAAATAGAAAAACATGTCAGAAATAATTCCATAAAGTCAGATGCACATCTTCAATATATACAAAAACATTCTATTAAGCTTCAGAGATCTGGGCTGAAAGCCGAAGGAGTTGATTTCACAAAATAAGTACCCATTTTCGCCGCCTGCTGCCTGCTACCCGCACAATATACACCATACTATAATCCGGATTTTCACTCCGTGCAACCCGACCAACAGTGTAAAGAAAAGAAAAATGTCAAAGAAATAGAAAAATAATTCATATTTAGACAGAATTTACATGTATACTACACTAATTAAGGTTTACGTTCTTAAAAAAAAATGGTTTAATCTGCATTGAAGAGACATCGGTTGTCGATATGGCAAAACAAAAACAAATTTACGGTAACTTTTGTATTTTCTTATATATACCAAGCTTATGCTTTAATTTCTACAGACTTCGAGCTCTATCTATGAACCTTTAAAAGAGATTTGCTGTATTGATTTTTACATGAAAAAGTAATTACTATTCATTTTTGCAATAGATAATAATAGGAATCAAAGAAAAACACGTGCTAGTATGGAAGAAGACCGTCAAGACAAAGTTGGGCATGCATTTAAGAAAACAGACCCACAGGTAAATATTGCCTTACGGTACATGCAGGAACTTGTATTCACAACAGCAATTAAGTCTTTGGTCGAGGTATTCATAAGTACTAATCATTAAGACTTTCACCTTTCGTGAAACTTTATGATAATTTCATGACCCAGGCTGACTCTCTTACCTGTACTCATTAACTTTTTTTTAAATGAATAGAGTAGATGAATATTACAATGACGTATATACATACAAACAAGACAATAAAAAATGCAATTAATACGGAAATGTTAAGAAAGAAACATGTTTTAATATATACTAGCAAACTTAGGAGAGGATATACTTGGGGCAGGCTTTCAAAAGGAAGTTAAACCATTTTTTTTTTTAGAATTGGCTCCAGTGTTTTTTAAGAAAACATCAGGATTTAATTGTCTGAAAAAATATATTTCTCTTCAGATTAGTTGTCTTTTAAACTTCTGGGCATTCAAATTTGCTCTTACATCACTTGACTTTAATCAATATTCATAAACGTTAAAAAGGTATCTTATTTTCGACAAAATTAAGACCATGCAAACATTACTGTTTTCATTTTCCCTCTGGCTCCAAATAAACTTCAACTCCAACTGAATTTTACTGTTGTTACGATCGTTTTTTTATTTATCACATTGGCTATAGGGGGAAGGTTTGGGCCCAATAAAACTAGTTTAACCCCGCCGCAGCAGGTTTGCGCCTGTCCTAAGTCAGGAAATTTATTAAGCCTTTGTGTGTCTTGTCTGTTTTCTAGTTAGTTCACTTTATGTCTATCGGAGTCTAGGAAGATGCTTATTTCGCTGAACTTGATTACTCTTTTATTTAGGGGCCAACTCCGACCTACCGTTGGGTGTGGGGTTTCCTCACCGTTCATTGAAGATCTTATGGTGGCTTTGAGTTGTTATTGCTCCCCTTGGGGTCGTTGTCTCTTTGACACATTCCCCGTTTCCCTTCTTTTTCTTATTCGATCTTGATTCTTGAGAAAATAAGCTCGGAGACCGATATTTTTATTGCCGATTTTCAGTCTGGTAGGATGTCTTCAATAATGTCGATTTATAATGAAATCTAATGGAAGGAAATATTTTATTTATTGTAACAAATATCAAAATAATATGCTGTGGTATTGTTATCCAAAATACTGTCCTGTGAAAAAGTGTCCTTCCGTTTATATATTTCATTGGAAAATTCAAGAAGACAATATTTCATGACCATTATGCGTTTTATTCCGTCCCCGGACTTTATCATGGGTAACAATTGTAAAGGCGGACAGTATTTTACGGCGGACACCATTTTATGTTACATTATAACATAAAGAATAGGCAACAACCACGACAATAACAATAATAGCAAGATCATCCTTCTAAAACCAAATTTGCTCTACGACTTAAATACCAAATATCAATCAATATATTTGTTTAAGTCCAAATATGGAAATTGATATTTTTCAAAGGCCACGACGTTGTTTCAAAATCAAAACAAAATTTGACTTTGATTTGTTCAATCATTAATAAGTTTTGTTTAAAACTAAGGAGTATCTCCTTCTTGCATAGCTCTGTCCTTAAATTATTTGGCCTTCAGTTTAGATCGTATTGATTATTTAATCTCTATCAGCTTTTACGCATATTTCGGTCTATATATTTCCAAATGTTTTGATTAGATCTGCATGAAAGAGACATAAGTTGTCGAAATGGCCATATGCAGAAACTAAATTTACAGTAACTTCGGTATTTTGTTATTCATATAGCAAATATCAAATCAGCAGGTTGACGCTTTGCAAAAAGCAAACGAAAATTGATTTATATTTTTTAAAGATTTTATGATTTCCTAGCAGATCTTTCAAAAACATATATATGCCTCTCTGAACGTGTGACTGGTGCTGTTAACAGAGCAGGACATGCTTACCTTTCCGGAGCACCTGATGTGACTCAGTTTCACTGGAGTTTACACTGTGAGTGCCTTGTTTTTGAATGTTGTCTTTTCTATTTCTGTGCTTTGTATCTGTCCATTGTCATTGTTTTCTGTGTTTAACGACCGTGTTTTCTGTGTCCTCGTTTTAGCCATGTCTTTTGACTTCGATTTTTGTAAATTCCACTCCTTTGTTCCTTCGGTATTCTACTGCCGTTGTTTCAAAGGTCAAAAATCTGTGCATCATCATCCTTCAGCTTGATTTGAAAATGATCTTCCAAATGTTTTGATTTGATCTGCACCGGAGAGACATAAGTTGTCGAAATGGCCTTATGCAGAAACAAAATTTGCAGCAACTTATTATTTGGCATTTTTTGCTCATTAAAGAACAATCATATAAGAAATATTAAATGAATATTTTAAACCTCACATGGAAAAAGTGCGGAAACCTGTTTTTTCCAAAAAGTTACTAAGTTCAAAGGAAATAACACAAACATCCGATCGGAACCACATTGGATCTTGATTATAAACTTAATTTCAAAGCAAATACATCTCCCCGAATAACTAATTTAATTTTTGTTTTTCTGTAAAAAGGAAATACCAGAAACGTTCATCTTGCAAGAGCTTTTGAAATTTCTTTTCCAATGGACGGAAATCCACTTATCCTGATGATAGGAATTAAATGTAAAACAATCATTACAAACATGTAACCTCGAAATTTCTTCTACAATGGACGGAAACCCAAAGCCACCTGAGCTTTTTCTGCATTAATGCATGCTCTCCTTGTCACGTTATAACCTTGTAATCCAACTACAATGTACAAACCCACTGAAATATTTCGAGGTCTTTCTACAGAAGGTGCAAAATATTGTGGACCATAACCCATCAATTTAAAGCATTATTTTGAAATATTGATGGAATATTTCAAACAATGCTGGGAGGGGGGAGGAAGTAAAACGTTGAAAGGTGAAATACTTTTCGACTGGATCAGGTTCAAATAGTCATTGATTGTAGCTCGAATGAGACTTCGAGACCACCATGAGGCCTATTCAAAAAGCATATTGGAAGATTCCGATGAAGTAAAGCGGTTTCCTTTCTCAGTGACAGTTATGTAACCGTAGCAGCTAACAAGGCCAATAGCAACATCACATTTATCTGAAAAAGACACTTCATTGACAGCTTAATGAAGGAGATGGGCACTGATAATTCTTCTACCAATGTTAAAAAATGGATAACAGGAAACACCTACAATGGCTGAAAATTATAATTACATGCAACAATTTGCAAGGGAACTACACAAGAAAAACATGTATAAGACAAAAGACAAACGTAGACAATGATAGCAACTCGGGACAGCCGGACTTGGTACCGGTACTACCAAAAGCCAGCGGTAGGGTTAAACCGGTTTATTGGTACCCAAACCTCCCATTTATCTGTCCCGTTTCCCTATAGTATAAAAACATGTGAATAAAACCCAATACAGGTAGACCACTAACTCCATGACCACAATCTTGAAACGAGAGGAAAAGACAATTCGTAATTTTGAAAGATGGGTCACGGGGTGCTCGCCGCTAAACTGCTGGCTAGCTCAAGGAGCCTAGTCTGCTGGTAGAACGCTGTCGCACTACGAAAGAAAAATCAAACTCAAAACTTCCCGAAGGGTTTGGTCAAGAATCATCATAAATTTCAGTAGAAATCGGCAGTATCAGTGAGAGGCCAGTATGTGTGCAAAATTTTCCGGTCACTAGGTCTCAAAGCTAATTTAACGGATGCAAGCAGAATATCTTGACGATATCCCCTATTACGTAAAGAATGTAAGTTACGTCCCAGCTTTTCCACTTATAAAGTCTCCACTATATCATAGGAGAACAGCAATCACAAAATATATTGCCTTCCTTTGGCATCAATGTGAGTGAGGCAAGCAACAATCTACCTTGTATTAACGGAAAAAATAAGCTACATAAATTTCCTTTCAAACAGAAATATAACTAGTCTGTCAAATATTCAACAAAACTCCTTTAGAAGTCATAAACTTCTTTTCTTTTTGCAGGAAAATATGCTTTTATATATGTAATGACAAAGTATACTCAACAAGTGGGTTGGATCAGATGTGGATTGTCAAAAAACTCTAAGGAATTGTTAGAATATCATTTTTTACTTGAACTTAATCATTGCAACAGTTTTAAAGCTATTCATACACTATGCACTACTCTCAGTAAAGTCAGTACTTCGGGAAATAATACGTCAGTTTTTCTGTACTTAAATGGGTGAAAAGGATATTCTTATTTGGTGCTAGATAAAAATAGAGCATATTTTTGTCAAGCATAGCACTGATTCCAACGAAAAGTATAAGCAAGAGGATGCCAATTGGATGTTTAATTGACAACAAATTTGTTGAATTTTAAGTGTTCGAGCAGACCATAGGGATCCTTATGGGACTAATCGTATCAATTTATTCCTTTTATATGTTGTCATCTTCATACAAAGGCTAGTTCAGAGAAAAAAGACAATTCTATAGTCAAGTCTTTTTTTCCGATTTCGTTTATTATAGATGGTGTTCTTTCATTGAACAATTCTCAGTTAAATGTTACCTGCATCCATCCTTTATACCCAAATGTATTCGAAATCAAAGATACCACTGACACATCATCAGCATCAGCATGCCTATACCTATAACTCGATTTATATTGTTTACTCTGGACGTCTTAAAACAAAACTTAACGATTAGCGTGATGATTTCGACTTTCCAAAAGTGAACTTCCCATTTCTGGGCAGCAATATTTCCACATCCTCCGAATATAACCTCTGCCTTTCACAACTCATCCGCTGTTGTGGTCCTTGTTTTTGTTGCATCGATTTTGTCAACAGAGCGAAAGTATTGTCTCGTAAACTTTTACACCAAGCTTATGTTCGACAACTACTACAATTGTCACCACAGCAGTTTTAAGGTTGTTGCCATGATTTGTCGGATTGCTACAATGTCTCTATTTCGGAAATCAGAATAGACATTTTAAGGGAGATCCAAAGTTAATTCCGAACTGATAAACACCGATTAGGACAAATTTAAACTTTTTGTTGACAGTATGATGTGTGCTATTCGTTTAGTATATCATACTTACCATTCCGTAGCAACTGATTACTCCCCAGTGTTTGAGATGGTTCACACTGTAGGGTTCCTGTTTATTTTGTTGCTTTGTTTTGTCTTTGTCGTGTTGTCTCCCCTTTGTGTTCAATCTGAATTCCCTTGTTTTTGGATTTTTTATTTAAAATTTTCCTCCTATCTATTGCTTTGGTATTCGCTTGCCCATTTGTTTACATGAAAAAGAGAAATAAAGGTATTATACATGTGCACAAAGACAAAATTAATTAAATGTATAATATTTATGTGAAAAAATACATAATAAAAAAAAGAATATGCTAAGATATGTTGTTCAGTTTTAATGGGTTGTAATTTCATTTTCCATTTGCAGGAAATATCTGATGTTGTAGAAGATGTAAGAACCACATACATAGACCAGGGTGGAAACGAGTGCTTAGCAGCAGAGGACCATATTGAATACGTCCCATCAGAACCATCTATGGAGAATGCAAAAATCATCAATATCCTCTTGGTGAAAGGTGAGATAACAGCTGACCTTGTGTACTGTCACAGGCATTACAGGTGCATGATATCTGACACCATCTTGAATGATACTCCGGCAATGTCCAGTCTGACTAGAAGGATGGTAGCATTGAACAGACTTTCTGGCAAGACTCGAAAGTTGACTCCATCACACTCGAGACTTATGAAGAAGGTGGCAGCAAGAGCTCTTGGAGTATCAGAAAACTATTTAGTAGTAGTTAAGGAAATAGAGAACGAGTTACGAGTCTGTGAACAGTCTACTACGTGTCAAACATCATGGCCTACGTCTACACCAGAGGTCTTCTCCTCTGGTAGCCACTATAAGAAAACAAAAAGGGCTGTTGTCAAAAGCACGCTGTCACTGTCTGACAGAGCTCGACGAATACTAGAATACGGATTAATGCCCATGGTACCCGCTGCAAAAAGGAACTGGGATCGAGAGGAAATGCTCATATTTAGGGACCCATGTCTGATCTGGCCCCCAAAGGGATGGAGGAGAATGACGAGGGATCAAAAGAAACTTCATTGGGAGCATGCTGCCATGACTTTGGAAGCTGACAAGAGTAATTTGTCTGAAGTCGGTAGGGCAGACCTTCTTATAAAATATAACATGTTAGCTCTGCCAGGTACAGATGATGATTATAATCATCAAGATTGTAAAATGATAAATAAGTCCCGTTATTATACTTATGAATATATCCGCCTTATAGCTAACGGGGAGAATACTAGTGAAGAGGACATAACTTTTATAACAATGCTCGAAAACGCAATCAAACTTCGTTCTACATCTACAGATTCTATTATAGATCAGATTGATATGCACAACATAAAAATGAGACTTTCTGATTAATTTGCTTAGTATGACCTTTTACCATATATCCGTCCATTATTGTAATGTTATTATTAATTACCTTTATTTAACATATGTTTATCTGTAGCACGTCACTATTTTTTTTTTTGTCATTTCAAATATCTAAATGTAAGATTTTTTTTAAACAAAGGACTAATTCCCACTATCACAGCTCTGTCCATATATATATTACGAAAGGATATGGAGTAAATGAACATGAGACCATAACACATTATGTTTACTCCAATTGCAATAATTTCAATGAGATGTATGGCAGTTTCGGAAATTGACTAGCACCAAAAAATAGGAAATCCATAATTTCAAGAAATGTTTAAAATGCCTAAAACCAAACGAAATCCATCAAATATAGCCAAGGACAAATCTACGATAGAGGGAGTTAATCCTTAGGTTTTAGAATTTACATCAATTTAGATAATAGTAATTGAACAAAGTGTACACATGAGATATTATTTTATGTACAAGTACACCATATCTAAGAAAAATTCAGAGCATACATCTCTAACACGGGGAATTGTTTTACCAACTCCACACTGCATTAAAAGGCAAACTCCTGTATTAAATATATTACGAAAGGATATGGAGTAAATGAACATGATACCATAACACATATGTTTATTCCAACTTGAAATAATTTCAATGAGCTGTATGGCCATTTCGGAAACTGATTCCTCATCAGCAGCACTAGAACCCAAACATAGGAAATCCATAATTTTAAAAAAAATGTTTAAAATGGTTAGCTTATTTTGGCTTTCCTCTAGATCTTGCTAGTAATTTGTTCTCTATCAGCTTTTAAACATATTTTGGTTTATAGATTTCCAAATGCTTTGATTTGATCTGCACTGAAGAGACATAACTTGTCCAACTTGCCATATGGAGATAACTTTGATATTTTTTAGCCGAGTTGCAACGAAGTTGAATTCGGCTATTGGTTTTGTGTTTCGGGCGTGTGCGTGCGGGCGGGCGGGCGTCAAAATTGGTTTCCGGATGATAACTCTAAAAGTTTACATTCAATTGAAATGAAACTTGGATATATTGCTGGATACCACGAGGGGAGGAACCCTATTGATTTTGGAGAAAGTAGGTCAAAGGTCAAGGTCACAGTGACCGAAAATAGACTGAACATTTGAGAAAAATTTGGTTTCCGGATGATCACTCAAAGTTTACATCCAATTGAAATGAAACTTGGATATATTGTTGGATGCCAGGAGAGGAGGAATCCTGATGATTTTGGAGAAAGTAGGTCAAAGGTCAAGGTCACAGTGACCGTAAATAGACTGAAAATTTGAGAAAAATTTGGTTTCCGGATGAGAACACAAAAAGTATACACTCTATTGAAATAAAACTTGGATATATTGTTTTTTATCAGGAGGGGAGGAACATTATCGATTTCGGAGGAAGTAGGTCAAAGGTCAAGGTCAAGGTGACCGAAAATAGACTGAAAATTTGAGAAAAATTTAGTTTCCGGGTGATAACTCAAAAAGTTTACACCCTATTGAAATGAAACTTTGATATATTGTTGGGTACCAAGTTTACACCCTATTGAAATGAAACTTTGATATATTGTTGGGTACCAGGAGGGGAGGAACTTTATTGATTTTGGAGAAAGTAGGTCAAGGTCAAGGTCACACTGACCGAAAATATACTGAAAATTTCAGGAAAATTTGGTTTCCGGATAGTAAATCAAAATGTTTACATCCAATTGAAATGAAACTTAGATATATTGTTGGGTACCTGGAAGGGAGGAACCCTAATGATTTTGGAGAAAGTAGATCAAAGGTCAAGGTCACACTTACCAAAAATAGACTGAAAATTTCAGAAAAATTTGGTTTCTGGATGATAACTCAAAAAGTCTACATTCAATTGAAATGAAACTTGGATATATTGCTGGATACCACGAGGGGAGGAACCCTATTGATTTTGGAGAAAGTAGGTCAAAGGTCAAGGTCAGTGAAGGTCACAGTGACCGAAAACAGATTTATATATTGAAATGTCAAGACATGAAACTAGAAAATAGACCTTCTTGAATTCTTAGACTTTTGGATATTAGGTGGGAAAGAAAATTAAATAGACAATTTTAGAAATATTCGGGTCTTCACATTAATTTGGTCACATAATATTTGAGGTTGCAACTCGGCTTGTGCACCCTGGTGCCATTTAGATTTTTTATAAAATCATTTTAAATATTGTTGGAGAACTTGAGCTTGTGACATTTAATCATATACAATATTGTAAATCTTTCACCATTATCTTGAGATATTTGTGCAATTGAAACCGATTTTCATGGTTTTCATCTACGATGTAAACCATCTATTCTTCGAGAATTTCTCCGTAAAATTCATGTACAAGGTCACAAGTCTTTTAACATTATTGATAAATAGTCGTTAGATTTTGTCCTCAAATTGGAAGATTTAAGTATTTTTTAAGGATTTAGATTCACTCTAATACTTTCGAAACAATGTAGGCTGTTGAGAGATGAGGATAGATTCATAATATTTGGACCAAAGTAAGAAAGTACTGGTAATAATGAATGAAAGGATATGGAGTAAATGCACATGAGACAAAAATTGGTAAAAACAAGCAAAGGAACAACGCTTTTATTGTTGTTCTTCATCTTTAAGTCATCATGAGGCCTTCAAAAATAAGCCTCAAAGATAACAAACTTCTTTGAATAACTTTTATTTGTAGAGTATGTGTAGAACTCATCGTGTTAGACTCCCAAATCATCGTGTGTTTCTAAGCAATAATGTTAATTTCATTTTAGTGTTGTTTGTTTATATTTCTCTGTAATCATATATAGTGCTATTTAATGCGACTTCTATAGCTCATATTTTATATTGTGAACTCAGGAAATTTTGTCACGAACATAACAGAAAAGTAATAAATTAGGAATGCTTTATGAAATTTTATTGATTTGCCTGATTTTTGTTTTAACTGGCATTATCCATGAGCCAATTATTTTCCAAATCATTTAGAAACGAGAACGAATATAACCAGTAATTTAGCACAAATAAAACCACTAATCTTATTTTTTCTATCAGAAATAAAAATCTTTATTTATAAATATCTGCTCTGAAGAGACATAAGTTGTCAAAAAATAGCTATATGCAGAAACTGAATTAACAGTTACTTCGATATTTTGTTATTTATTTAATTATTATACACACAAAAAAAACCAAGTTAATTGAATATTTAGAACAAACTATTTTGGTAAAGCTGGTTTAAGTGAAATCGAAAGAATTGTATCTAGCAAATTTAACTTAGAACATAAATGGAGTGTCAACGACTCAACGCCTCTGTTAGCTTTTATTTGAAATGCATAACACAACAGGAAACACCCACAATGGCTGAAAATTTCAATCACACGCCGCAATCCATCAGAGAATTCCACAACAATAACACAAATGAAATACAAAAACGAAAAACCTAAAAATAAAGTGTTGTTATATATCTTACCCTGGATTGGAAGTCTCCTGTTAAGTAGATGTACGAACACCCTTGGCTTATCATCACTTGTAGCAATCAAAAATGTAGAACATATCAAAATAAAGTCATCCTATTAATTCTGTAAGCAGAAATATAAATTTGATTTGCAATTGTAAGCAATAAACAATGTCAACCCAGACAACAAATTTAATGATTCCATCTTATTTGTAGCCTCAAAATCTACCTAGAAATCAATTTTCATCGCAATCGGACAAAGTTGAAATTTTTACGTATTTTGGCGGCCATCTTGGAAATGGCAGACATTTTGAAAAATGTTTTTGCATAAATGTCTTCCTCTCATCTTACTGAACATTTATAAAAAAAATATGAACAAGTTCTGCAAAGCAGTTCGAGATTATAATGAATCATCAATTTTTAGCGTAAAATTGCGGCCATCTTGAAATGGCCGTCATTTTTTGTAACTTTTTTTTATTTTTTCAAGAAGCATGTGGCATCAGACAATACTACACACTGCACTACATAAAATGCAAGACATATTATAGTGATAGTACTAGATATACATTTGTAATGCTGATCAACACTAATAAGGCTACATTTTGTTTTATTATTACTCCAATTTTTTAAGACAAAACAGCTTCTAGAAGTTGCCATTTTGTTTTAATTATTTCTTTTTGAGCAGGGGATAAGAAACAAGATGAATATTTTTATATATAAATCCAACACTTGAGATATTCAATTCCATTATTGATGGTAGGAATAGTGTTTTTACATTTATAGATATAGCATTTGAAAAGCATCAAAATAGTATTTATTGCTTTACTTTTTAAGGATCCATCTAGTAACCCAAAGAAAAATGTACAATAATTCCAAAAGGCCGAAAGTCATTCCCATGGCCAACCACAAATTTTTAATCAAACTACATTCCTAAAAAACGTGAAGTAATGTTTCCTTGTTTTTAGAACAGAACGTACATAATTCAGTCTTTTTAAGCTTACATTTGTAAATACAAAAGATACCCAAGTAGATAGACAGGAATTTCAAAGTAAAATCCGATGTACAATTCTTAACAAAAACTTTGCAAAAATAAATTGTGACTGTAAAAGGCATACAGTAAAGCATAAACAAAGATTCCGTCATTTTAATTTTTTTCATAAAAATTCTTCTCCTTATGCAGACAATAAATTCACTGTAAAGGAGTATTTGGTTATTATCTAAATTTTGCAAAATTTTGTTTAAAACTAAGGAGTATCTCCCTCGTGCATAGTTCTGTCCTTAGCTGAATTTTGGCTTTTCTATTTTGACCCTTTTGGTTATTTGTTCTCTATCAGCTTTAACATGATTTTCGACTTCTAAATTTTTGGTTTTATCTGCACTGATGAGACATAAGTTGTCGAAATGCGCATATGCAGAACATAAATTAACAGTAATTTCGGTATTTAGTTACTTGTTACCACTGGGCCGATGCTGGTGGACTGTTAGTCCCCGAGGGTATTCACCAACCCAGTAGTCAGTACTTCGGTGCTGACCCGAAAACCGATTGTATTGAAACTTGCAATATCTAAATTTTGCAAAATTTTGTTTAAAACTAAGGGGTTTCTCCCTCGTGCATAGCTCTGTCCTTAGCTGAATTTTGGCTTTTCTATTTTGACCCTTTTGGTTATTTGTTCTTTATCAGCTTTAATATGATTTTCGATTATTGGACTTCCAAATTTTTGGTTTTATCTGCGCTGATGAGACATAAGTTGTCGAAATGCGCATATGCAGAACATAAATTAACAGTAACTTCGGTATTTAGTTAGTTGATCTAACTTCATGCCAATTTAACATCAAGCCATTCCAAAATAATTGATCGGACAAAAATTATTTGAAGAATAATAATAAGAATTTTAGAGCTTTATCAGAATAATAATCAGAAGAAACATAGAATGACAGCAGTAAGTAAGTAAGTAAGTAAGTAAATATTTTATTCCAATTTTGGGCCCAAAACTGAGCATGAAAGTAGACACACATAATCATAAGAGCATAAAAATGATAATAACAAAGAAAGAGTACAAACATGCAGTAATGATAACAAAATTTAAAAAAACAAGTATACTCTGACAAAAGTCAGAATACTCAAGCTGAGTTTTAGTTAATGTTTTCATTGATTTATATGAATCTAATTTTTGCATAGGCAATGGCCATTTTGACAATAATTCATGCACAAATTATTACTTTTTGATTTAAACTGTAACTATTAAAGATGCAACAAGAAGCAGTGATAGAGAGATACAGATTGACAACGACTAAATACGTCAAGGGTGACAGACATATAGTACCGAGGATGCAACTGAGATGTTAACAACACACTCAGAACTTTTCGATAGTTTTTGTGAAAGCTGATATTATAGGTAAATGTCGTCGGATTGTTATTCAAAATGGTGATAAGCAAAATTACCGAGAGTTTCGAGCGTTGTCAGTTACATATACCATTAACTTCAAGTATGTCTCTGTAGAGAACAAAATAATCAAAAATAATTTAAATAGAAGGGCAAGAATTAGCAAAGGACATAAAGATGATTGTTCGATCCGTTTTCTGTATACAGCAATAATTCAGTGTATTATGCATTTTGTGTAATTTGAACA
Organism: Modiolus philippinarum; assembly: GCA_002080025.1. NCBI lineage: Eukaryota > Metazoa > Mollusca > Bivalvia > Mytilida > Modiolidae > Modiolus > Modiolus philippinarum. The sequence continues at coordinate 53,293 of MJUU01049886.1, forward strand.
ATGTGCATTTGTTGTTTTCTGTGGTATTAATTTGTTGAATTTGTAAAACTATTGTTTTACATTAAATTTAGATTTGAAATGTTTACATGTTCATAAACTTTAGAAAATGCGATAAATAGATCCATACCTGCCAACCTCCAAAAATACTGTGGTGGGTCATGACCCTACATTGTGCACTCAAATGTTGGGTCATAACGCACGACGGCATTTTTTCAAAGTTAAAATCTGTTTAAAACAATATGAATAGTTGAATTGTTAAGTAAAACTGTATGCCCTTATTTTATGGGCTCTTTAATTAGGAAATAAAATATTCTTATTTTGTTACAACATATTTATTTCAAGCTTGCATTGTACTCAATGCACACAATTTTTGTCAACAAAGGAAATCTCTTTTTGTGTGTAAATTTTATATGTCAATTATTTGACATAGTTCTTCCCAAAATTTATCAACTGATCTATTGTCAGGAAGTCCAAAGTCTGGTATCAGCTGATAATCCATGAACTCATTTGCTACTTGTCGACCTCTTGTTCTTGTAGAACATTAGAATCTCAGACCAATTTGACCAACTTCAATATATTATTTATTATTAATTTTGTTTTTTTTAGGCTGAAAGGGAAACTATGTTTGGTATCAGTTTAAGTTCTTGTTTACTTTCAATATATAAATGATGTCTTCAAGATGAAGAACAATAATAAAAGCGTTGTTCCACTGCTTTATTTTCCATGAATTCATTGCGATTTTGTCTCATGTACAGATGTACAGTTGCTGCAGACCCCTTTATTTTACTCTTGACTGGAGCTAGTATATGACGTCTAACATAATAAAATGCCGGTCCTAAAATGCCATTTAGATCCAGTGAAGTTTGCAATATGCAGATGCATTTTTAAAGCCTCATACAAATTCTTTCATTCCCAAGCCGACTGGTTGATAACGATTAGTTGGATTCACTGTGCAGGGTCCAGACAAATGATTTATTCAATCTTTATTACTCAATTACCCGTTTCAGGTGCAAAGAACTCACAACCACAACCTTCATGTTTTGCCGAGGTTATCGGCGCCATCTGGTGTAAAACTCGCCAGATTGAACAATTAAGAGTTTACGCTTCAGGAAACACGCGCGGGAAAATATTACAAAATAGATAAGCGCTACCGTAGATAGGTCTCATTCTGTATGCTGCTGTCAAATAAATAACTGGTTTCATGTTTGTTGTAGGTATTGCCCTTTAATTAGCTCAACCTGAACTGGTATATAATAACAATAAAAGAAAATATTCGGAAAGCCTACAATTTTTCTCCGGAATCATTACAAAATGTCCAATTACATACTGAAATTAGTCCGCAAATAGAAATAGTTCGTAAAATGTGACATTCAAATTTATATAGAAATGTGAACTACAGATGAAAACTCACCAAAATGTGACGTCCAAGCATGTATTTAGCGAACTGCAAAATTTGAAAATCAAACATTTGGCACGAACGAATTTAGCATCGTAATAGATACACCCAAGCGCCCCTAGCGCTTGAGTAAATATGACTAGGTGTTTAAATTCAAGAAAACAACCTTAAAAAAACCTTTACTTTGGGGTTGGGACTAATAAGGGAGAGAGATCAAAAAGATAGTCATTACACAGTTTTACAAGCGTAAAACTAGATGTTGTCGGAAACGACAGCTATCCCCACACTCCCTGTTTGACACAGAAAACAGTTGTTATACACCCTTGGCATAATTTTTTTCATTATCTTTGAAATCTACCTATTGATAGTCATTATTGTTACTAAAAGAATTCTAGGATATATGGTTGCTAAGTAGAATTCCAAAAAATAAGTGGTCTTTGAGACTTTCAGGAAATT
>MJUU01049886.1:55290-65749 GCA_002080025.1 Modiolus philippinarum
CTCTTGGATACTCAAATACAAGTTTGGTTGAAATACAGAACGTTGTAAATCACGACCTGCATGAACTTAATATGTGGTCTGATAGATGGTTAATGTCGTTTAACCCTGAAAAAACTGAAATTATGATCATTTCTAACTTAGAAATAGATAATAACCTTAACTTTCAGTTTAATGGGAAGCAACTCCATCTTACAGACAATCATAGGCATCTTGGAGTCACATTTTCTAGTGATGCCAAATGGAATACTCATATTGATAATCTTATTACCAGTATTTCAAAACACCTTTGTGTTCTACGTAAATTAAAATTCACTATTGGGAGAACCAATTTAGAAAAATTGTATATTGTATTTATACGGCCGTTGTTTGAGTATGCCTCTGAAGTGTGGGATAATTGTGGAATCGTTTATTCAAATAAGCTAGAAAGTCTTCAACTTGAAGCCGCCAGAATTGTCACCGGTCTCCCAATTTTTACAAAAATAGATTATTTATATAGAGAAACAGGCTGGGAGACACTATCGGAGAGAAGACGCAAACGCAAATTAAATTTATTTTTTAATATTCAAAACGGACATGCTCCCACGTACCTATGCGACCTTATTCCCCCAAACATACAAAGCTCTTCATATATCCCATCCACTATTAGAGAATGGAATAAACTGGATCCAAATGTACGAAATCTCGACTCTATATCTAAATTCAAACATGCAATAACGACTAATGATAACAAACGTACTCCGGTACCAAAATATTATTCTTACGGACCTCGGAAATTAAATATATGCTTAACGCAACTTCGAAATTGTTCGTCATTTCTTAATTATGATATGTATAAAGTTAATATAGTTGCAAGTCCAGCTTGTAAATGTGGATTTGCTCGAGAAGATACTTATCATTTCTTTTTCATTTGTCCTCTATACTCTGATATTCGAGAAAATCTATTTGAAAACTTACGGTCCTTATACCTGGAAATAGACCTTGATCTCTTAACTAAAGGAAATAAAAACTTGTCGATGCAAGAAAATATTAATATCTTCAAAGAAGTTTATAAATTTATCAAAGGATCCAAAAGATTTCTGATCGTTTAAATTCTTCTTGTTTCTGACGATGCACCCATGTACCTTCAGGTTTATACAAAATTCTTAGATGTGAATTAATTTTTGAATTTTCAACTTTTTCACCTCTTTTCTTTTTTTTTCATTTAAAACCCTTTACCATGTATTTCATGTATAATCATTATTATTATTTTTAAATTTGCATGTTCCTTTCTATGTTAATATAAATACTGTTTTGTAACAAATATTATGTATGGGAGCGGACTACTTAAGTTGGAAAAACTTGTGTCCAATCCCTTTTGTTATATTTATAGCAAATAAAATTATTATAAACTAAAATCATATTGGTTATTTGTTCTCTATCAGTTTTTAAACATCTTTGAGTTTATGGTCTTCCACACGTTTAGATTTTATCTGCACTGATGAGACATAAGTTGTCGAAATGCGCATATGCAGAAAGTAAATTCACAGTAACTTCGGTATTTAGTTATTTGGCAGAAATTGTTTCCTGTGTTCTTCGTAAGCTTGGCATTCAAATGTAAAGTGGATTTCGTCCTCAATCTTACCCGATTTACAAATTCCACTTATTCTATTTTGTAAAGGAATCTTTTTATATCTACCAACCTCGATAGCAAGCTGATGTGAGCCAATCCTAAAATTTGTAATAAAACATTTCAGGACACCTGGGTTTCTAATGATTGAAAAGTATTTTATTTCTATACATAGTCTAGTTTTAAAGAGACCATATGTTCTAAGTTTTCCAGTTTGCACAATCTACAACCGATTTTGACCAAGAGTTTTTGAATCTAAGAGTTAGTCTTTCACGTACTTTTGAAACAAAACTTCTGTCTTTTATACATTTGACTGGTAAATTTAAATGTTTCGGTAAAAAGTAAATACTTGATAACCAACTCGGTTTATTGATCGTATAAAGGAGTAGGGGCGGTAAGAGCCTTATTTGGCCTGGAAAAATAAATTTGGCTGAATTAACTGAATTTTCTCATTGGAAAGTTCTATGGGTATGGCTTTTCAGTAAACGGCAACATTTCTCAAATATTGATCCATGATTAGTGAGTTTTTGAGGGTAGATTATGGGACAAATTTAAGATTTTGTAGAAAAATGACAAATTTGACCAAATTTGACTACTTTTTCTGTGTAGGAAATATTGAGCACATGCAAGAACCACAAAAATATTTGTATGAGAAGTTCAATTCATTTGTACTAACAAGTTGGTAAATTATCTAATTGGTTCTTGCATGTGCTCGATATTTCCGGTTAGAAAAACTGTTCGAAAATCTGCCAAATTCGGTATCTTTCTATGAAAATGCTCAAAAGTAGCCTTTTTAATGACGTCAGAACCATGCCTATTGTGACGTCATTGGTTCTAACTTTTGTATTTTTTCTGTAAATGGGATACAATCTTTGAAACGAACATGAAAGAAATTCTTAAGGTGCAACTTAGAAATTCACAGGAATCTTGGGCCAAATCAACCCCTTATCGCACCTTGTCCTTTATGATTTTCTTGAAAGGCATTTCCCAAAAGCGAGTCTTCAGGTGCCTCTGCAAGTCGCTGTAGCTACTTACAGCTATTACTAATAATGTCAATGTGCATTGGATATCCACCAACTTCTCCCAATATTGCATTATTTGAGGCCCTTTTATGTACGCCACACATATATTTAAGTGATTTAATATGTAACTTATCGCAGTATAAATTATTAAAAGAATTCTTTAGCATGTAATCAACCTTTTTGTGTAATTATTGACTTAGTGTTTGTCTGGTGTGACATAAATTAAAAAATGGGAAAATTAAGGACAATTGTATCTATATTATTATTCTGTTTAACAAATATTTTTATTTTTAAAAATATATTTATTATTTTCAACTTGATGAAGTATCAAAAATAAAAAACGATGTTATATAAAATGTATTATTAATACAGATTGCGGTGAAAGATTGAGATTTCTCAGTGAAATAAAAGTGATAATTAACTGTGAAATTATTTTCCATAATTTCACTGTAGGAAGTGACGTCACAATAGACGTTATCAACGTTGTTGTCAAGTAAACGTCTTAGCGGATTAACATCGAAAACGTAGTTCGTGTAAATAACCTTAAAATAAACCACTAGATATTTCAGAATATGATCTATATAACAAAAACAATAACTAATCCTAGATTCTGATTATCGAAAACATTCAACTCGTGATCGAAAACGCTGTGCGCATTCTTGAATTACTGCGTAATTCGAACACTAAATTCGTTTAATATTTTGCGATAATCAGAATCTCGGATTAGTTATAGTATAAATAATTATTAGTCAATAATTTAAAAAATTGGGAAATTAAGGACCATTATATCATATCCAAAAAGAATGGACATCACTTGACTTATGTGATGTAACTTCTGGTAACTTCAAAACTGTAAAGGCTACATAGAAAATCACGACACGATGATCAAAATGTCAAATAACTTATCATTGAAATTTATTATATAGATTGCGGTGAAAGATCGAAATTTCTCAGTGAAAGAAAAGTGATAATTAACTGTGAAGTTATTTTCCATAATTTCACTCTAGGAAGTGACGTCACAATAGACGTTGTCAACGTCGTTGTTAAGTAAACGTCTCAGCGGATTAACATCGAAAACGTAGTTCATGCAATGAATCTTAAAATAAACCATTAAAATTAAGAGAAGAAGATCTATATAATAAAAACAATAACTAATCCTAGATTCTGATTATCGAAAATATTCAACTCATGATCGAAAAACGCTGTAATTCACTCATGCGCTGCGCGCATTCGTGAATTACTGCGTTATTCGATCATTCGTTGAATATTTTGCGATAATCAGAATCTCGGATTAGTTATAGTATAAATTTTTACAAATTTTTGCAGATCGCATGATCTTCTAAAATACTTTTTGGAATAATTTGTCATACGGGTGACAGTTTAAAATAAGTATTTGAAAATGTTGTTAATTTGGCTTGATATCGCTAGTAGATTAAGTACTGAAACCCTTGTATCTTACAGCGGTATTTTCTCAATAATGACATACTTTTGAAGCATTTCGTAGATATCTGCATATTTCTGAAATGTACTTCCAAATAGAATCGTACTTGTTTCCAGTTTTATTTTAGATTTAGTCTCGTCCAATAGACCATATCCGACCTATTGTGTTAGAATTTATCAGACTACTTTGAAATACGTCACAGTATAGAAAACGTCACGTCATAGAGCCCAAAACGTCATAAAGTTGGTCACATGGGGCGGACACGTTTGTGACGTAGGGCGGACAAACAACAACTGGTGAATCTGAATACCAGAACTCGGATATGGTCTATTTCATTCAAAGTTTGCCTTCTCCAGTCCACTTCTTAAAAATTACTGAGGCGTTACTTGAACCGGACGTATCTATGTTGTGTTTTTCTAGTGGATTTTCTATGGTTTATTTGCTTTCTTACTATCTTAGTTAAAATAAAAAAATATATACGTTGTGTAAAAGTTGTAATTTTGTACAAGTTATAATATACAGAATGTTTGTACAAGTTATCAAAAATTGACAGTACCTTCATTTGATCGCGAACTCTGACAAATTAATTCTGTTTCAAAAAAATCTAAATGTATATTTAACAACACCATAACTGAGTCAATGTCCTTTGCTATATTTGATATTACTGATTATTCGTAATTCGCTTGGTTTTATGCATTTTTAACATTTTTTGAATATGGATTTCCTTTGTTTGGGTTCTAGTGCTGCTGATGAGGAATTACTTTCCGAAATGACCATACAGCTCATTAAAATTATTGCAGTTGGAGTTAACATATATGTTATGGTCTCATTTTCATTTACTCCATATCCTTTCGTAAAATATATAAGATGGTTTTGATGATTTGTCAAAATGTAACTTTTAAACATTTTACTGTGCATTGAAAATATACCAAAAAATTTTTTTAGATGAAATTTAAAATATTTTTTGGTAATAAGCGTCATCATATATTAATATAGTCCCTGTAAAAATGCAGCATATTTTTTATTAGTATATATAATAAGGATTTCTATAAGAAAATATAATAAAAAATACATATTGTTGAAAAGTCATTGAATTATATATTTCATAATTATGTATCATCAGCAGATACCCCGAATTAATACAGATAAATCATAAAAATCAGTAAAACATTACTTGCATTCTATGGTTCAAATAAATATTTCAGGTCATGGCTTTTACTTGCATAGTTTTTATCAGCATATCTTTTTTTCTGTAGTTTCAAAGATAAGATATCCCAAGCTTCGTTATTGGGTAAAAACGAAGAATTAAAGAAATCTTGACCTCGGGAACTTTCTGCGACAGCTAAAAGAATAACATTTAAAAGTTGTTCTAGCATTTAGAAATTAGCCGTTTGTGATTCCGTTAACCCAAACTCGAAAACTAAGTGTCTTGTTGAACCTTGGACACCCTACTATTGTTGTGATTTTCCATTTCCCAATTTTTTCATATTTTTCCAATTTCTCAAAATTTGTACCCACTTCTTCAATTTCCTTTATTAGTGTCACCCCTCACTTTAAACCATTATAAGCAATATTTTTCATTTTTGAAGTGAAAAAAATATCCGGCGTTTGTGTTACTTTAAATTGTTGCTCCCGAAATTTCTGCAAAAGCCAAGAATGAAGACGAAATTAAAATTTCAAATCGGATGACTGGAAGAGCTGTCGATCCGCACTTGATCATTATCCTCCTATTCTCCCATTTTCACACAAAAGATTGTAAAATATTACAAACTACATTGGATAGTGTTTACTACTATGTTGCTAACAGATACATATTTTTCAGAGATGTAAAACCTGCACGAAAACTGAAGTCTCTTGAATTAGTATTATAAATTATACTATTGAAAACTTGCAATATCTAAAATTTTTGTAAATTTTGTTGAAAACTAAGGAGTATCTCCCTTATGCAATGATCTGTCCTTAGCTTATTTTGGCTTTACGTTTAGAACTTACTCTCTATCAGTTTTAAACATTTTTGAGTTAATGATTTTCCAAATACTTATATTTTATCTGCACTGATGAGACAAAAGTTGTCTAAATGGCCATATGCAGAAATTAAATTTACAGTAACTTCGGTATGTTAATTGTGACATGAAAATCAAACAACAGAACAATGCTTTCATTGTCATTTTTAATTTTTGGTTCACTATGAAATTAAACAAGGAACAATAAACATTTGCATTACATGCGTCAATTATCTTTGGTCACAGTGAGTGTTGTTTTGAGACTCAAAAAGCATCAACGGGGAATTTACTCAGTTTGAATAGTCGATCTTGGTCTTGGATTATCGATGTGTCAAGCCGTTGAATAAAGCTTCAGCTGAAGATAAGTCAATATTGCTAACTTGGGTTTAGAGAATGGTTCATGTCAAGAATTGAAATATTATCGACAAACCCGATGAACATGTTAAACACCATTTTTGAAGACTAAATATTTTAATAAAGGAATTTATTTGACTTATATTGCAAGCATTTATCGGGGTCCAGATATTCAAAACTCTGGTGTCAATTGCTTTTGGGTTGTAAAACATTCTATTGAAGTTTTAGATAAATTACAATCAATACAAAAACCAGTTTCATCTATTGACAGTTATAATTTTTCTACACTTTATGCAACGCTTCCACATAATTTGATTAAATCTAAATTGGGACAACTTAAATAGTCTTTTAAATTTTCTTGTCTGCAGTTCATTTGTTGCAAGGATTCTTTTCCAACATTACTTACAACAATCATTGCTCCTGGACATGTGATGATACGATCTTTTGCTGAGCAACATTTTTATTCGTTTTGGCAACATTGTTTATCAACAGGTCATTGGAATTCCCATGGGTACAAATTGTGCACCTCTCATTTCAGATCTTCTTTTCTGATACGAATGTGACTTCATGAAAAATATGGAACCATACAAAACAAAGATCAACTTATTTCTATTTTCAATGATAACAGCAGGTATGTTGACGATATCCTTGACGACAACCCCCAGTTTTTCTGGATCTAACTATCATCGTTGACTCTGGTAAAATACAAACTAAAATTTACGGTAAAAGGGATGATTTTCATTTCAGTATCACTAATTTCCCTTTTCTTGACGGCGACGTTCCTCTAGCCCCATCCTACGATTCGCACGCGTTTGTTCTATTCTCGACGACTTAAATAAACGTAACCTTACTATCACTTCCAAACTTTTACAATAAGGTTACAGATTTCATAAATTGTTAGAATAGAGATTAATACATGGCCTTTTCCATATCAGCACGGTTATCATCCCGAGACCCCCATATCAGCCCGAGGCGCTAGTCGAGGGCTGATATAGGTCGAGGGATGATAACCGTGCTGATATAGAAAAGGCCATGTCTTAATTTGTTTATTATATACTTCCAATTAGGAGTTATCATCACACCTGGGATAAAATAGCCATATCACCGGTCTGATATGGATATTTCATAACGAGGCGGTCTGATATGGCCATATCAGACTGGGTATATGATATGGGCCGTTAACTTCCTGCTATATTACATATGCAAAACAGAACATGTCCTTGTTAAGTAAATACATTTAAAAAATTTCATAGAGAATATGAACATTTGATATCAAAATATAATATCAACAGCTTATACTAAGAGCATTTCTCATCCTCGATTTTACGGAAAAAAAAATGCCAGAAACAGATTAAAAATCCAGAAAAACTGGGACGTAACTTACATTCTTAACGCAATAGGGGATATCGACAGGATATTCTGCATGTGTCCGTTAAATTGGCTATGGGATTCAATGACCTGAGGGGTTTAAGGTGTCTGCAGGGTATTAATTTCCTATTATAGAATTTTGTGAAATTTTCTGTGTAGAAGCACAATTGCATTATTGTTCAAAATATAAAATAAAATTTCGGGGTCACCGTGCATTTAAGCGCAAAATCTGAAACTGAAGATTTCAGGATTTTACAAAGAAATGACAGGGAAAATGATCATATGAGAGAATAGCTTGAAACATCTATTATAGAATTTTTTCATACTTTGCATGTGTTTAATTATCATTATGTAGTTAACATATAAAAAATAAAAATTAGGGGTCACCATTGAAATAAGAGAGAAAAATTGAAAAATGTTAATTTCTCTAGTGATATCTTTGTTAGAATATTTATCAAATTATCTCCCTTTGAAAATTTCTGTGTTCTGTAAATCCAGCAACAGATTTCAAGCTCATGTGTTTTAGCTCACGTTTTTGTAACGAAAATGTTATAAAAATGATTAGGAATATAAATTTAAAATACATTTGAAGTTTCTTTTCATTCTAAATAACTATTTTGTCAAATTTCTTAATGAATGACACCTAAATGAACAATTATTAGACAAAAATGGCGGAATAATACCACTGAGACACCTTAACACGCATACTGGCCTCTCACTTATACTGCCGATGTCTGCTGAAATACATGATGATTCTTTACCAACCTCATCTGGGTGTTTTGAGTTTGATTTTTCTTCCGTAGTGCGATAGTGTTTTACTAGCAGCGGCGAGCACTTTTTGACCCATCTTTCAAAATTACGTTTTGTTCCTTTTTCCTTTTCAAGATTTTGGTCATGGAGTTAGTAGTCTACCTGTTTTGGGTTTTATTTGTATGTTTATTATGCTATAGGGAAACGGGACAGAGAAAGGGGATGTTTGGGTACCCATAAACCGGTTTAAACCTACCGCTAGCTTTTGCCAGTGCCGTGTACCAAGTCCGGCTGTCTAGAGTTCCTATCGTTGTCTACGTTTGTCTGTTTTTATCCCCCTCACTTTCGAATGAAAGTTCGGGGATATTGTCGTTGGCCTCGTCCGTCCGTCCGTCCGTCCGTCACAAATCCTTGCGACGCAAACTCCTACATTTTTCTTGTAGAACTGTTGCATATATACTGCAGATGTGCAATAAGCTTTCGGATTTTTGATTTTGGTCTTGGTGCAAACAAGAGGCCCAAGATGTCCATTTTGACACTTGTGGCATGCAACGCGAACTCCTACATTTTTGGATTTAGGGTTTTAATTTTGTTGTAGAATTGTTGCGTATGGTCTGTAGATGCGCAATAAGCTTTCGGATTTTTTATATTTATCTTGATGCAAACAAGAGGCCCAAATGTCGATTTGACAAAGACCACAAAATGTGGATTGTGACACATATGGCATGCGACGCAAACTCATCCTACATTTTTGGATTTATGGATTAAATTTTGTTGCATATAGTCTGTAGATGCGCAATAAGCTTCGGAATTTTGATTCCGGTTCCAACTTTTGTAAATTTCCTGAAAATGTCAAAGACTGATATTTTGGACATTTTGGCATATAATCTTATATTTTGGCAACTATTTGGAAAAAAATAAAAATTCTGAAATCTTATAATTCGAAAATGTGATTCCAATTTTGGTAAATATACTGAAAGTCTCAAAGACCACTTATTTTTTTGGAATTCTATCTAGCAACCATACTTTTAGCATTTGTTTTGTTAAGGTTAATCGTTTTCACCAATTGGATTTCAAAAATATTTGATCCAATTTTGGTAAATTTCCTGAAAGTGTCAAAGACCACTTATTTTTTGGAATTCTACCTAGCAACAATACTGTTAGGATTTGTTTCCATTAGGGCAATCATTTTCATCAATTTAATTTCAAAAATATTTGATTACAATTTTGGTAAATTTCCTGAAAGTGTCAGAGACCACATATTTTTTGGAATTCTACCTAGCAACCAAACTGTTAGGATTTGTTTCCATTAGGGCAATCATTTTCACCAATTGAATTTCCAAAATATTCCAAATTTGGTAAAATTTCCTGAAAGTCTCAAAGACCACTTATTTTTTGAAATTCTACCCAGTAACCATACTGTTAGGATATGTTTTGATTAGGGCAATCATTTTCAACAATTGGATTTCCAAAATTAGTTGATTCCAAATTTAGTAAACTTTCTGAAAGTCTCAAAGACCACTATTTTTGAAATTCTACCTATCAACTATATTCTTAGGATCAGATTCCAATTTTGGTAAATTACCTGAAAGTCTCGAAGACCACTTACTTTTTTGGAATTCTTCCTAGCAACCATACTTTTAGCATTTGTTTTGATAAGGTCAATCATTTTCACCAATTGGGTTTCCAAAATAATTGAGTCCAAATTTGGTAAATTTCCTGAAATTGTCAAAGACCACTAATTTTTGGAATTCTACATTGAAACCATAATTAAAAATTTGTTTGAATTAGAAGAAACATTTCACCAATTTGATTTCCAAAATATATGATTCCAAGTTTGGTAAATTCCTGAAAGTCTCAAAGACTACTTATTTTTTGGAATTCTGCCTAACAACCATATATTCTTTAATTCCTT
>MJUU01049887.1:6206-29076 GCA_002080025.1 Modiolus philippinarum
AGTGAACAGTACACAAATAATACAGTTAATATTTCAGCCCCTATCCGGGCCTTTTTCAAAACACAATAAAAATAAAAAATAAAATCAAACAAAAACTATGTACAAAAAAGTCTAACCAAAACAATAACAGCTACATTGTAGACGCTGGTTATCACAAATGTAAAACGAGATGAATGCCCGGAGGGAGATGAAGAAAAAACTTTTGTCAGTTACTGTATATCTAATAGTATTAACAAAATCAATAATTAAAGACATTGTAGTGAATCCGAAAGAAATAACATCTGCAATTGAAAAATGTGTTATTTTTAAATTTTAACACAAATTTCCTGCTGCTTTTAGAATTTTAATCATCTCAAAATTCAGGTTTTAATATTCAAGCTTGATTTAATTTTTTGCATCCAGAACCGCTCTTTCGCTTGTCGCTTTTTCTCATTCCAAGTTTTATTTTGGTCAATTGCGACAACTTGCTTGTCTGTCCAGCTATGTCCTATGCTGTTGAAATGGACAGCCGTTGCCTGTGTTAATTCCTTTTTCTTTATGTGATTACGATGTAAATTAATACGGAGATTTAGTGAATTTTTTGTTTCACCAATATATTGCTGTTGACATACCGCACACGTTATCATATACATCACATTTTCGGATTTACAGGACAAATTGCCGAAAAGTTTGAATTTCTCGCCAGTTGCTGTGCTCTCAAATGTCGATGTTGTTAGACTGTATTTGCACAAAAGACACCGTTTGTCTGGACAGGTCTTAAATTGTCCTATTACAGGTGATTTTAGTTTAGCCTTAACGAGCATGTCCTTCAAGTTCTTGGGCCTGCGAAAAGATATAAGTGGTGGTTCTGGGAAAAGGGCTTTCATTTTAGGTGACGCATGCAAGGCTGCCATGCATTCACGTGTAATAGCTGACAAATTTGGAAGTTGTGGATGGAAAGTCCTAACAAATGGGATTCGAGAGTTCCTTTTCTTTTTATTTCGGTATTGTAACAACTGTTTTCGTTCTAAAGTTGAAACCTTTTCAATTGTTTTTTGCACTTTGTGTGCTATGTACCATAATATTCACGGAATTTTAATTAAACTACAATTAAAATTTCGTTTAATTTTCTAATTCCATTTCACATATGGTACATAGCTGTCACGTGAGAGGTTTAGAGTAATTGTATCTATTTATACATTAGATGATATTTGATTTACCAAGTTTTGCTTTAAATAAACAATACATGATATAAACACACATTTATCTACTTCTAATCATCAACTTTAACATTATCAAGAATTGCATTACAAAAACTAGTATCTATGGTAACAGGTCGTTTATAAAATTTTCGAAAAGTACATGGATTACTCCAAACAGCGGTTTTCAATATTGTTGATAACGGCAGACTATTTGATACACAAGATACAGACGCCGATCTCACGCTATGCGGCTTAAACGTACTTCTATCAATACCCGCTGAGTTCATAACAGTCCGAACCCATCAACAGATGGTATCTTTACTGACACTTTTGTAAGGCGAAACGAAACTGATAAATAATCTATTTTCTTGACCACGTAATTTGCATGTCAAATGTAAATATAATCTATAACACGTAACTACACATAAATTTTTATCTACAAAGCCTTCTAAAATGATTTCATTCAATGTTTCCCGGGTTTGGATTGTTTTAGTAAGTCGCCAAATCATATTTTCAAATGACTATCAGTTGAAAGAACGTTTCTTATATCAATGAGATGAATTGACTGCAACCTCTGTCAATAAAACTAACAAGAAAGCCAATTTAAAAGAAGTTTGCTTAAGGTTCATTGTTTCATTATCAATGCTGCTTAAATATTTAAATAAGTCAGACACGTTCCAGGTAAAATTATATCTCGGTAGTGATGGCTTAATAGGAAAAATCCCTCTCATAAATCTTTTTATAAGTTCGTTTTTCCCAGTAAAGGAACGTCGGCAACAGTCACAAAAGAAGAGAGTGCTGATCTAGCAGTGTTGATTCCACTGTATCCAATACCACGTTTAAACAAATCTGCTAAAAATTCTAAAACCGAGTTTGTAGTTGGTGACATGGAATTAATTTGTCTTTCATCGCAAAAACACAACCATTTTTTGATATAACTCCAATACTGCTGTTTTGTGGAATTACGCCATGACTGCATGATGATGTCGATAGCGTTTTCTGATAATCCTTTACTTTTAAAGGATTCCCGGACAATCTGAACGCTGTTAAATGTAGCTTTTGCAGTAATGGATGCAGCTTTGTTTTGTCGGATGGAAGAGACAGTAACGTTTTTGATACCGGAAGCCTTACCGGACAGTCTATCAGCAATCTAAACATTTTCGGGAACCAAAACTGTGTCGGCCATAGAGAAGCTATCAGTATCATCTCTGCCTTGTCTTCTATCACCTTTTTCAAAACTGGTCCTATAACACTGAAAGGAGGAAAAATATAACAAAAGTTAGACCCCCAATATTCAGAAAAAGCATCAACAAACATTGCATTTGGATCGGGTTTGTATGAACTATATTTTGATATTTTTGCATACAGTCTTGAGGCGAATAAGTCAATTTCAGGGGTACCAAAACGTTGTGTAACTAATTTGTAAATTTTACTATTCAGTTCCCATTCAGTGTCATCATTTTGATTACGAGATTCATAATCTGCTTCGTAGTTCTTACTCACTGGTAGGTGGGCAGCGGATAACACAATATTTCTATGTTTACACCATAAAATAATATCTCTTGTAATGTCATTCATATCCGATTTCATACCACCCATTTTATTATGTAAGTTACAGCTGTTGTGTTATCTATTAATGATCTTATGTGTACATTTTTCATTGAACCGCAAAAATGATTGCAAAGTCATGTAAACTGCAAGGAGTTCGAGATAATTGATATGATAACGTTTTTCAGTTTCTGACCAGTGACCTCCAGTCGTTTTATCATCCATGACATCTCCCCAAGCTACACAAGAACTGTCAGATTTTATTACTAAAGTGGGAGGGGTTTCCACAACGAATTGTTTCCTTGATTCGATGTTATCAATCCACCACTGAATATCATATTTGCATTTACTATCCAATTCAAATTTAGCATCAAAATTACCCCGACGTTTTCGCAGTTGATAATTTTTCGCAATTTCTATTCTTTTGTGAAATAATTTTGCGTATGGGACTCCCGGTTCACTAGCAATCATTTTTCCCACTAATTCCGAAATATCTCTGATAGAAATATTATTTTTAGTTAAGATAGAATGACACTGGTTTTTAATCTTCATTGCTTTTTCGGAAGTTAATTTTATACTCATGTCTTCCGAATTCAACACAAATCCTAAATTATGGATTTCTCTAGTTGGGACAAAAACAGATTTTTCCGGATGAACGGTTAAGCCCAAACTATCAACAGATTCAACTGTTTCTCGGATATCTTGTTCACAATAGGCAAATGAATCTCCTTCTAAAAGGGAATCATCAATATAAGCTGTGTTACAGAAACCCTTTTTCCTTAGCGTCGAAAACACACACTTCATTACTTTTGTGAAGATACGAGGACATGTACTTAGTCCTTGTGCTAGACAAGTAAATTGATAAAGTTTGTCATTCCTAGTAAAACGTAAATATTTACGATCTGATTTTGCCACGGGAATACTATAAACAGCATCTCTAAGATCTATGCTACCAAAGTAACAGTTTTGTCTCATAAGATAATTGCTGTATTCAAGGAATCCATTTTAAAATGAAAATTTTCGATGTACTCATTCCGTGATTTAAGATTTAATATAACTCTATGTGAACCATCTTTCTTCGCTCTTGTGAATATGTGCGTCACAAACTGGTATTGACTAGGCATTGTTTCTTCAATTATACCTTTCTTTAAAAATTTTTCAATTTGATCATTTATAGCTTCAGTTTCTTGGACATTGAAGGACGGGTTATTACACCTGTTTCGCGTTGGTGGCAAGCTGTTAAATGTTAATCGATAACCCTGAAGTGTGTCAATAATGGTCTTATCTGTAGTAATTGTTTTCCATTTGTCAATAAACATTTTAACTTTCCCGGCTACAAAATTTTCGGGATTGTTCTGGAAATTTGATATTTGAAAGCAATTTTCTTTTAAAACTAATAAGTTATTATCACTGACCTGAAAATTTTCATCACTTGTATCTACTTGTGAGATTTGCATCTGTGTCCTCTCCCCCGCTTGTTGAAAGGGGGAATGGGGGAATTCCCTGTCCTAAAAAATGACCTCTTCCTTTTCCAGAGTCAAATCTACTTTGAAAACCACCAAACGATTTACCAGAAAATCCACTACCAGATGGGGTTTCATCATTAAATCCAGATATATTGATTTTCTTAGACTTTTGAATGTCTTCTAGTTTCTTTTGCAATTCATCCCCAAATAGCTTGTCAGTAATTTTGTTGTTATGGAAGGCAAGTTTCTTAAATTTTCCAACGAGAATGGGTTTAAAGTTATCTTTTCTGAACTGATTTAGCTGCGTGTAGGATGAAGCAAGCATTCCTATACCATCCGTTGCTTTCCTAAGATTTTGAGCCGGGTCAAAATTCTCTTTCTTGAGGGCGGCCTTTAAAATGTTATTTGTTGTTTCCACTATAGGAATCATGCCCTTGATCATATATCCCATTAGCTTTTACAACTTAAGGTCACGAGACCTAATAGCATTAATTCCAGGATGTCTTGCGGACCACACCTCCTCATTTACAGAAGGAATAATCATGTTTCCACAATTTTTCTGCCGTTTGTACTTGGCTTTCATTTCTTTGAATTTGGAGTCAGGTGTATTAGTTCTCAGGGATGAATTAATAGTTTTTGCCAAACTCTCTTCTATATTGTCTCTCGTTTGTTCTGAATTGTCATAAAATTCTTGTAATTCATCCATTAATGAATTGATTTCTTTTTCGTTTATATTTTCGACTGGACAGACATGCAAGTTGTCGCAATTGACCAAAATAAATCTTGGAATGGGACAAAGCGACAAGCAAAAGAGCGGTTCTGGATGCAAAAAATTAAATCAAGCTTGAATATTAAAACCTGAATTTTGAGATGATTAAAATTCTAAAAGCAGCAGGAAAATTGTGTTAAAATTTAAAAATAACACATTTTTCAATTGCAGATATTATTTCTTTGGGATTCACTACAATGTCTTCGATTATTGATTTTGTTAAATACTTTTAGATATACAGTAACTGACAAAAGTTTTTTCTTCATCACCCTCCGGGCATTCATCTCGTATTACATTTGTGATAACCAGCGTCTACAATGTAGGTGTTATTGTTTTGGTTAGAATTTTTTGTACATAGTTTTTGTTTGATTTTATTTTTTATTTTTATTGTGTTGCGAAAAAGGCCCGGATAGGGGCTGAAATATTAACTGTATTATTTGTGTACTGTTCACTTTTGTCTTTTGTTTGATTATATATATATATATATATATATATATATATATTTAAAAAATAAGAATAATGAAATTCGATCAGCTATATAAATATTAAGAAAAGATGATTAGATATATTTAAAGACTTTAATATGAATGAAGACTTGATTTCTCAACAGCAAAATGTTCCAAGACTTATTACTTAAAACAATCACAGTTAAAGGGCAAACACTGCATTATATTTTAAAATCAATATACTAAAACACGACAGTTCGGTTTAAACCATTGAATTTTTATAATTGTTGTGTTGTTTAATTTCTATGTTATTCTGAAGCAATGCTTTTCTGTGAATCTTTGTAAATTTATCACATTCGTCTTTGTAGAAGATGGAAATTCATTAGATGCCATCCCGTTGCGAATTAAAGTGTTGGAGTACAACTTATTAGAGATGCATATCATATTCATATAGCATATATCTTTTGAGACACACTGACACTAAATTTCTCTTAAAAATCCCAAATTTTTCTCTGAAGAGATTGAAAATTTTACAAGATAATATTTTTGTAGAACCTTCAACCGAAAATATTTGAATTAATTCATTATTTTTTGGTATGGAAATGAGAAGGGTATTTTTTCCTAATTTAATTGATCATTAATTTCATATTTAAGGTAGGAATATAATCTGAACTATTATTTGAAGACACAAAATGTGCAGCAGAGCTTTTCTGCTCCGATATTTAAAGATATTTTGTGAGAAAACAGTTAAAGTTAGTAGAAAATCAACATTGAGTTCAAATTAAATCATTTGTTTACAATATATGATATATTATATACCTAAAATCATCGATGTGGAAATTGTTTGAGTATGTGACCTACTTATACATAACCATTTGTTGTTGTAATCAAACAACATTTATAAAAATATATTCATACAAAGATATTGGAGCAAATTGTGATTGATCATTGTATAGCTTATGCTTATTTATAAATATGTAAGTAATAGCATCTATAGTTATTATTGGTTTCCTGCAATTGTAAACATGCATTGTTGTATAAACAACTTCTCAGTGTATCAACCCAAACATCAGTCTGTTTTTGTAATAAAATGTCCCTAGTTTCGAATTTGATTGCCAAATTCTGAAATCTTTGTAAAGCATATTTGCCATCAGTTGATTTCGCCTGTTTTCGCTGCTAGGAGTGACGAAATTGTCCTTTCAGTATGGGAGCATTTTGATACCAAAAGTAAACAATATTTGTTTACTTGTATGGATGACTTTATAACACGCGTATATCCACCGGTCAATTCAGTGTATCGTTACACTGTTATGGGTATAAAAATTCTCCTTTTAACCTCCAGTTTTGCAAATATCACAATGACAGAAAATATTATTTATACAAGTACCAGGATTTAATTTGATATATTTTTATAAGCATGTCTAATACATGATTATATTGTATACGTTGTGTTGCTTAAATAACTGTTTTCAAACATTAGTACGGTGCTACATAGTTGTGATCTTTGATTCTAAAAGTGATGAAAACAATGTTTGTGTAATTATATTAAGATGGATGTATTTATTCCATTAGCCAAATTAAATAATTTGAATTACCTGTTTGTTTGTCTAATTTCAAGTATTGAAAAACTATGACATGCAGGGATAAAAGTTAACAATTTACGTTCCTATAAAAATAATTAAACTTTAGAATAAGGAAATTGAAATATGATAATTCAGATTTAAAGCTTGCACAAAATGCCACATTAATAAAACAGAAATGAGAAATGAAAACTGTATACTGGATATTTGCTGATTGAAGTCTGAACTTGATAGTTTAAAAACGAGAAAAGTTTCACATTGTCTTATATTAGATAAGTAAACAAATGTTTATATGATTATGAATGTTCAAATGAATAACAAATAAACCGTTGAAATGATAATGTGGAATACATGGAAATATAAGGAGCACAAACAGACAAAGTAAATGACGAAGAAAAACAAATATAATTTAAGTCATGCAATGCCTATACAAATCTCTGGATCAGTAGCTTTTGGTTTCCCATAGTATCCCTAAGTATGCAGACTTAGGGATACAATTGGAAACTATTGAGAATTAAAATAAGTAACAAGTTTATATTTGTGGTAGGTCCATAATATTTCATGTGCAGTTGCATTGTTATAGCTACAAGTCAAATCTTTACCTAGTTTATGGCCCTGGTCCCCTAGTCAAACATGAACGATGACTTAACGTTTTTAGCAAGCAGTTTATATAGCCTGTACAGGTAGTATCTGACATGATGTTGCGGCTTGAGGAGTATGTATATAACCATATTACACCCAGATGGTGGCCATGGCCTCTCAATTTAGTATGAACAATCACTTAAAGTTAAAAGACAGTAGCCAGTTTGTACAAACTGTATATTCCTATCCACTTGATATTTGACATGCATTTGCTTGTTAAGGAGTACATACGGATTCCAAACCCAAATGGTGGCCCTGGTCCCTAAATTAGGTATGAATGATCATTTTAAAGTTTTTTAGCTGGCAGTTTGTACGGCCTGTACTAGTAGTCCTATAAAACATACCTATCCCAGACAAAGACCTGGCTTCTTAGTCATGCATGAACAACACCTAAGGTTTTAGAAACAGTAAACAATGCAAGGGGTGGGCTGGAAATATCCTATGTCCACAGTTTCTTATAAGTAATGAATATTTTTTTACCTCTTTTGGATTGTGAATTCCAAATTATTATTTGGTTCCAATGCTGCTGATGAGAGGTTAATCCTCGAAACACATATACATCATAATGAAATTACTGCAATTTAGGCATTTTTTGTAATTTAGTATCAGTTTACTCTATTTTATTAATTTAAAAAGTTTAAATTCTGGAATGTGGTTATTTTTTTTTATAATAGCAGTAAAATCTAATTATACTAAAATTCAAGAATCTGATTATAGCAAAGCATTGAACGAATGATCGAAGAGCCCAGTAATTTACGTATATGCGCTGCGCATACGTGAATCAAAGCATTTTTTATCATGAGTTGAATATTTTCAATACATATAATCTAAATTTAGTTATTGTTTTTATTATATAGATCTTCTTATATATTTATTGGTTCAATTAAAGAATATTTTAAACTTATGAACTACTTTTTCGACGTTAATCTGCTACACTTTACTTGAGAACAGCATTGACAACTTCTTTTTTGATGTCACTTCCTGGAGTGAAATTAAGGGAAATAATTTCAAAGTTAATAATCATTTTTATTTCACTGGTATATATAGTTTGCATCCCAAGAGAAAAGGGGAGATAGGCTGCATCTCACAAATGAAGGCTAATATAGCATGTCCGTCCCGAGTCTTGCCGAGGGATGTTAAAAGATGTCTTAGCCTGAGAGTTTGAGATCATTCTATATCATCTTTCAACAGGGGTTGATACTTTTCTTGTATTAATGCTCTGAAATTAATTGCACAACCACGATAAGCTTTGTCTTTCACAAAGAAATATCAACAACGTTTCCAAAAAGATGATGTCACAATTGGTTTACTTGTACTGAACCTGGGTAGAAACCTCATTTTCAGCAATTTCTTTGGTGCACAATTTAAAATGCCTGTTTCAATGTAAATCAAATAACTTGCTGTTCATGATAAATTATTGGTTGAAAGGTACATATTAATTCTTCAGTAAGAATATTAAATCAGACAATAAATCATACTGTATAAATCTCATTACAATTGGAAGTAATGGCAGACATCTTAAATTTTAGGCATGTGCTTACACAAAGGGGTATTAAGATTATATGAAGTTCAAAATAAATCATTTTCATAATTGTAGCTATTTATTCATACTGATCTACTGAATATATATTTAGCCTCCCTTCCCTTGCTTTCCCAGAGGCTTGCACACATATAGTTAGTTATTTGTTACCACTGGGTCGATGCTACTGCCGGTGGAATGTTAGTCCCCGAAGGTATTCACCAGCCCAGTAGTCAGTACTTCGGTGCTGACCCGAAGCCGATTTTATTTTGTACCTTGCAATATATAATTTTTTGTAAATTTCTTTGAAAACTAAAGAGTATCTCCCTCACGCAAAGCTCTGTCCTTAGCTGATTTTGGCTTTACATTTAGATCATATTGGGTATTTGTTCTCTATCAGTTTTCAACCTTTTTGATTTTATGGTCTTCCAAACGTTTAGATTTTATCTGCACTGCAGAAACATAAGTTGTCAAAATGCGCATATGCAGAAAATAAATTCACAGTAACTTCGGTATTTAGTTATTTGTTACCACTGGGTCGATGCCACTGCTGATGGACTGTTAGTCCCCGAGGGTATTCACCAGCCCAGTAGTCAGTAATTCGGTGCTGACCCGAAAGCCGATTTTATTTGAACCTTGCAATATTTAAATTTTTGTAAATTTCTTTGAAAACTAAGGAGTGTCTCCTTCACGCAAAGCTCTGTCCTTAGCTGATTTTGGCTTTACATTTAGATCATATTGGGTATCTGTTCTCTATCAGTTTTCAACATATTTGATTTTATCGTCTTCCAAACGTTTAGATTTTATCTGCACTGAAGAGGCATAAGTTGTCGAAATGCGCATTTGCAGAAAATATATTCACAGTAACTTTGGTATTTAGTTATTTGTTTTGAACCTTGCAATATCTAAATGTTTCTAAATTTCTTTGAAAACTAAGGAGTACCTCCCTCACGCAAAGCTCTGTCCTTAGCTGATTTTGACTTTACATTTAGATCATATTGGGTGTTTGTTCTCTATCAGTTTTCAACACATTTGATTTTATGGTCTTCCAAACGTTTAGATTTTATCTGCACTGAAGAGGCATAAAATGTCGAAATGCGCATATGCAGAAAATAAATTCACAGTAACTTCGGTATTTAGTTATTTGTTACCACTGGGTCGATGCCATTGTTGGTGGACTGTTAGTCCCCGAGGGTATTCGACAGCCCAGTAGTCAGTACTTCGGTGCTGACCCGAAAGTAGATTTTATTTTGAACCTTGTAATATCTTAATTTTTGTAAATTTCTTTGAAAACTAAGGTGTATCTCCCTCATGCAAAGTTCTGTCCTTAGCTGATTTTGGCTTTACATTTAGATCATATTGAGTATTTGTTCTCTATCAGTTTTCAACATATTTGAATTTATGGTCTTCCAAACGTTTAGATTTTTTCTGCACTGAAGAGACATAAGTTGTCGAAATCCAAATATGCAGAAAATAAAGTCACAGTAACTTCGGTATTTAGTTATATATAATATGACAGAGGTGTTACTTCCAATTAACAGAAATGCATATATAACTAGAATAAAACTCAATTTGCATGCAAAAGATCAACACCAGAATGTAAATTACTGCGGATAACCTCTAGCTTTACCCACAATTGAATTGCAACTCTACAAACTAGTTTCCAGACCCTGAATTTAAACTGATTCATACTGAACACATCTTAAAAACAGCTCATTATCTAATCTGACCAGTTTCATTACCTACAAAAATTCCATCAAACTGATTAATTAACTTCAAAGTGATTAGTTGACTGATATAGAAAGAAAACTTGACATTACAAATGAGTGATACCTGGGGGTGGTATCAAACCTTTTTTTCCTTTTTTCTTATTCTGAATAGATATTATATTCTAATTACAAATGTACATGTTTATACAAAAATAGCTTTTTACGGTAAAATCGTGTAATGTCATTTTGATTTTATCTTAAAAGAGAGGGAAATCTGTTTAAAATTAGACTGCAAATTGCCTGGTTGGGTATTAATTTACTGTAAATAAGTCTTCCCAAAAATTGCTCCCTAAATCTTCATATTTTCAGGATGGCTCTACGTTTTTTTTTTTTTTTTTAATTTTGCAAGTTATAAAAGGAATACAGTCAGGTTCTATAAAATTAAGACCAGTAAAATCTATTTCTTGCAAATGATTTATAACCGATAGAAAAAACTCTGATATTGTCCCCAACTTTTCTCTTCATTTTAGTCCCTTTGAAATAGTTTAATCAGTTTAATGGATTTCTTGTATCAAATGAAACTCCTAAAGTGTGAAGACAAATTCTACTCTCTAATGACCTATAAACAAGACAGCTTACCTGGGAATATAGATAATTAACTTGGGCTACCCCAATTGATCTAGACGTAAAGTCAGAGGTTATGCATAGTAATATGTGTGTAAAACTTTACTATATATCATGATATATGTAAAAGTAGATTTTCTATGTATTTACATGCAGTTTAGTCTGAGATGTGTATTCTAATAGAAAAACTAATCAGAAGAAGTGGCAAGTGTCAAGGGCAGAAAAGACATGTCAATAATTCATATTGGAAATTTGAAGATTGATAGAAAAAGTTGCTTATTTCCGTTGATTTTGTACTATTGTATTCCTTAATTTTAGCTTTATGTACACTTTGTCGAAAGAAGAAAACATGTCAGATCGAGTCTTTTCCTGATACAGTAAGTGCATAATACCTTTTTCAATAATCTTGTGAGCTGATCCTGTTATAGACTAAAAATTTTAATTCAGCATATTCCATCCCTTAATGTCCAAGGTCAGTTTCCCCTGTTTTGTAACTTTAAGAATGTTGAAACCATGGAAGAGATAGGGGCGGATCTTACGGTTGTATAGATGTATGCCCCCTTTTCACATTTAAAGAAAGAAATATTGTGGGAAATTTGTAATAATCTTTAATTTGGACCCCCTGCCAACGGTATTTTTGAAAGTGGACTTTGTTTCATTTCAGCTATATGTGTGATTTGTAAGGAGAACCCCTGCCCAATTTTTTAGCTGAGTTGAGACCAAGGCGAACTCAATTTATAATTTGATAATTTGATGAATGGTGTCTGTGCATCTGGGCCTTATCTTTTGTTTTTCACGTATCTTAAGAACCACTTGCATATCTAAATAAAACTTTGAACAAACATGAGACGAGGAACCAATCGATTTTGAGGTTTGTGCAACAGATGTCAAGGTCACAGCTTCTAAAAAATAGAACAAACAATGACATTTTATCCATTTCCGCGAAATATCTCCAGAACCACATGCCACATATAAATGAAACTTGGCACAGAAATCACTAATGACCAGATGTAGAAACCTATTGATTTTGAGTTCTCTGGGACAAAGGTTAGGGTAATAACTTCTAAAAATAGAACAAAAACATGATCTTTATTTCTTCCCGCACAATATTTCTAGAACCACATGTCACATCGAAAAGAAACGAAAAGAAGACATGAAATATGATGAGAGACGGAATCTCATCGATTTTGATCTTTATTGGACAAAGGTCAAGGTCACAAATTCTAGAAATAGAACATATTTCGACATTTTTATGGCCTATTACGGGAAGTCGGGGAGGGCATTATATTCTTTGACGCTTGTCTATCCGTCCGTCTGTTCATTCGTTCATCCGTCCGTTAGTACGAATGAAGAACACAACTTTTTTGTGTTTTTTAGAAAGTTTCCGAAAAATTAAATAACTTCAAGGAATTTAACTTACAATAAGTAGTTGTGCCACCACATATCTCTGTAAAATTGCAGCTCTTGCCACCGAAACTGAAAAAAAAGGCTACATGCAAAATTTTAATGCCTCAAATTTGATGAAACTTCACAAAAAGGATGTCTAACACTCAGAGAATTGATTTTTCGGTCACAGAATCTTGAAAATAGCTGCTGTTGCTATGGAACTGGAAAAAGACGGGACATTCAGAGTGCCTTAAAATGGTTGGACCTTTACAGGAAGATTGGATGGCACCTATACAATTGATTTTCGGGCTAAGAAATTCCTTTTTATATATTTTGGAAAAAGGGAGGCACATTTGTCTATGTCACTGTGTCCATACTTTCACTGTGTTAACCCCTGTATTGTGTCAACAGAAGAATCAGAAGAGGAAAACACATGAACAAGGTTCAAAATGCTCTAAAATATGTTGAATTATTTACAAACACAGAACTCAGTAATGCCGAAATATAACTTTTAGGCAAAAGATTGAAATTTATACCCTGTCCCATAACAAAGATTGGAAAACAAAGTCTAATCGAGATTTTAATGAACTAGCTGGTAAAATGAGGTGTAGATACCACTTTGATGACGGTACAAACGCTGTTAATTACCATCCATTCAGAACAAACTCAGGATTTGTACCGCACTTAGCGAACAATGCCGTCGAAATTACTTATTTGCTACAAAACTGGAACATCAAAACCTTAGCGTTAGAAAATTCAAAGATAACCTAGCTAAACAAAAAACAATAGCATTGCAATCTTTAAAAAAAATAAACTGACATAATTATAAAAAGGCAGACAAAAATTCATCCACAGTTGTACTGGATAAAAATAAATACATTGATATAGCATTGAGTCAACTTAATGACAATATACATTACGTAAGACTATCGGAACCACATACTATCGAAATCACATTGACAAAATTGTAGAAAAACTACATAAATCACATCTTGTTGACGATATCACACTTAAATATATTGGGAACGAAGAATAGAAAAGACTTGGAAGATTATATATTCTTCCCAAAATACATAAGCTAAGTATAAAAGACAGAGAGAAAATAAAAGATAATAAAGACCTACATAAAATACAAATTTCTGTATGACCAATACTATCTCTCTGTAACAGTCCATTAGGAAGACTCGGTCAATATATAGATTACTTTCTTAAACCAGTTATTGAAAATCTGTGGATCTACACTCAGGACTCCACAGATTTCGTTAATAAAATAGAACAAATTAAAGTACCTGCGGACAGCATTTTAGCAACATTCAACATTAGCAGCACGTACACTAATCTTGAACACAGTGAGATTATTGAAGCCGTAGAGTGAGATTGGCCTAAAATAAGCTCAACTATCTATTATATACCACTACAACCTAAAGATGACTTTTTAAATATTCTTAAACTTGTACTAGAAAATTACGAATTCGAATTTTATGGCCGCATATATCGACAAACTATTGATGTACCCATGAAATCCCCAATGTCTCCTAGTTTAACGGACCTTAGAATGTTTGAAATAATTTCAAACATCCTGTTTTTATTTCCATATACAAACAACCTAATTCATGTGTCATTATAAAGAGATGATGAATTTATCATATTTAACAGGGAAGAAAAATCTTATAGAATTCTCCAAATTGGAAATAGCATTCACTTTTTATTGAGATTTACATATGAATACTCCAGACAAAATATACAGTTTCTGGACATAACATTATTTAAAGGAAACAGATGTATGACAGACAAGATATTAGACATGAAATGGCATCGCAAGCCCACGGATAATACCAATATCTAGAAAAATCGTCTGCTCACCCATCGTCTGTATTTAAAGACTTCATTATAGGCAAAATAACACGCGTAATTAGATCATCGAACAACGAAGAAGATTTAGAATCACAAATTGAACTGTTTAAAACACACCTTTTTAAAAAGATCTTACCCCGAAGAAGAAATCAATCAATTAATTGCAAAAACTAAAAACAAGAAAAGGAAGGACACTTTACGATTCAAAATGAAAGATCAACGAAAAATGCCACCTTTGGTATTGGCTACTAAATATAACCCGCTGCTAAAACAATTAAACAGAGCAATTAGAAAATACTGACACTTAAGTGAAAAGGATGAAATGACCAAAAAGCTATTCCCACGGTGCATAGCCATAACGGATTCTTTTGGATGGAGAGGATTCTTTCGGATCACAGAACGGACATTTTCAGATTTTTTGTCAAAATGTCATAGAAAACGGTGCTAAAATGTTACCACTGTTAAAAAGGAGAGGCACTCGTATCAATCTTAATGTATCACGAAATTCATCCCTTGCTTTTGTTTAGATGAAATAAAAATATAGCGTCATATAAGTATGACGATTTGCGATGAAACCTATTCATTTTGCATTCGTTTATTTTGATTTTCTACTGTAAATCTACATTTAAAAGAACAATTTCTTTTTTGTGCGTGTAAGGATCATTCAGTTTTGATATGCACACCCGTTTGCATTAAATAAAAATAAAAATGACAGTATAGGTGATATATTTGTTTACAAGCTGGAAAAGGACTCTTTATGAAGTAAGTAATTTTGTCACCGGAATACTTTCAGATCTTTATGGCACAGGACACTAACAGATTGAAGTTTTTTTTCCAGCAAGACGAAATGGCGCTTGCTGTTATTTTTTTATTTATATTTAATTATTCATGAAAGAGTATTTTGAAGACCTTTTTATCATATCTTGATTAAGGAACAAAACTTCTTTAGCCAAGGTGATTAATTCGGAGCGCACGGTAGCTAAAGCAAAGTAATATCACTCAAGATTTGAAAATACAATCCAAGAAATAAACATAATGATCTTGGGAGTAAATAAGGAATCAGTTTTCCTGGATTTTTTCATATTCATTTGGTGTTAAAAATATCAAATTCAAATAGCTCCAATTAAGGGTACAATAAATTGTTAAGACCTACCCTAGAAACCTCTGATCCCAAAGCTTGAAGTTGTGGTTCTGTAAAAAAAGAACGCATATAAACATTGAATAATAATATACAGTGGAAATCCTGAAAACCGGCCCCTCTAAAAACCGGATTCCTCTGTAAACCGAACGATATGTTTCGGCCCGGAATTTTTACCTATATAAATAAGTAAAAAAACCCTCTGAAAACCGGTCCCCCCTGAATTCCGAATTCCGGCCATATAGATCGGTCCCAAACGTATATTTTTTCTTAAATTGAACTCTGAAAACCGGACGACTTTTTCCGCGGACAATGAAATCGACCAAGTTTATTAAATTTGTCAGAATTCTCTTGTCATCTTGATTGATAAATAACTGTAGTTGAACAGATTACCGACAATATTGATTGAAATTTACAATCACGCAGGGAAATATACTGAAATAGTTAAGTCACAGCCTAAACTGACCTAAAATATCATATATGACATGTCCGGTATTAGAGTTCGGAATTTGAAGACCGGATTTCGGAACCTCCGAAAACCGGAACCTCGTAAAACCGGTCGATTTCGTTGGTGGCGACGGAGGCCGGTATTCGGAGGTTCCACTGTATATGGTTCATATATAAAATTGGAAACTCGTAAGTTTTTTGGCATTTCATTAGTATTCAGTATTTTCTAAGTAAAGAGGATACTGATCATTCTACATCATTACAAGTAGCTAGGATTTTTTTTCTGATAGATTAACCACGAAATTCGTTCTGCAGGGTTTCCAGCGTTTAATATGATATGGTTCCTTTAAGTTATTTTTCTTTAGTGATTTAATGAAGTAGATAAGCAGAAAAAAATAAATAGTAGATATAAAAAGGATGTTATTCATAATGAATTTTTGCCTACACACTACTTTATTGATATTATAGGTTCCTTCATATCTGATAGGTAGGTCATGGTATCATGATCTCATAAACACAAGAAAAACTTGAGCAATGTGTAAAAGTTAAACGATTTTAGTGCTGTTGTCGGCAGTTCACATGCATTGACAGTAGTATAAAGCGACAGATCTCTTACAATTTGAGCAAATGATGCCATGCGATACAATACGGGACCTTCCAGATAGGAACTTTCGTGTGATTGAAGCGATCGCCATGGATACCAATAACAAGGAATATTGGATTAATTAACCTATTGAAATAAATATATACGACGTAAGAAAACGCACTATTTATAAAATTGAAGTGCATGTATAAATTTTCCTCTTAACAATTCTTTAAACAAATTTAATTGACGAAAAAAAACTGTAACGCTACAAACCGATTAAACATAAATTACCCTTAGGTCAACAGTGTTTATTAATAAGTGATTCCCTCTCAATGTTTTGATGTATTGATTTTTTAAGGATAAAATAGAACTGTTTCCGGAGTCAACACGTTTCAAAAGTCCCATATTGGACCGACAGCGATATGAATGTCAGTTATATGACAAAATATGGAAGGTTATAAAACCGGAGGAGGAAGTCAAAGGTGCTCAAAACCAGGAACTTTTGGCACAAAAGGGACTATACTTAAAACAATATTTGAAAGATAAATGATCATTTGACCAGTTGATACTCCTCCGTACAGGTTTTGTCACTTTGCCCCCATTTCTTTTGAATGCGATATCATTTCATTTTGTATATGTGCCTGTTTTAAAAAAGAAGCATAGCTTTCAAAATTCCCGACCTTTTTTGAGTTTGAAGTTTAAATAGGATAATGTTGTTTATCAGAAAAAAGAAAACACCCCATACACATTGGTATTTGTCTGGGTTATGTAGTTGCTGGTGGCAGTAAAGGATGACCACTGTTGCAATAAAGTTTTGTGACGTCATAAGTTATCTTTCACATAATTTACATGTGTGTTTGTTTCTTTGAGTACACACTCACTGGCTGATTGCAAGGGTTAACAGATAAAATGCTTTTTTGCTCTGCCAGGTTGAGAATTTGCCGTCACTGTAATCCGTCTCTAACTTTTCATTCAAATATTTCCGGAATCACAAGTTGGAACTCCTTGCGTCAGGCTTGTTTACACCTCATCCAAGATTGAACAGAATTTTACCATAGGACGCTATTTGAAAATGCAATCAAATATCGTCTTTGAAACCATTGAGTTAACTGGAACTTGACTTGGTCAGTCACTATAACTAGGATGGACCCTTATTCCAGATGGCTGCCAGCGGAAAACACAGTTCCTCACTGTGTTGTTGACCCTAGATGCTTTGTTTTGGGTCGTTTTTACCATGATATGGGATGTTGTCTCCTTGACATTTAGCCCATTTCCTTTCTTTTTCATATTTTACACAGCACCCTATGAAAAATGCATTTAAAAAAAAATTCTTCTCCAAATTCATTGAGCCAATGGGAACCAGATTTGGTCATCATAGTTCATGAGTAGGACACCATGGGAAATCTACCAAATATTGTTTTTTTTCCTATGAAACTAATAAGCCAATCAGAACCAAATTTAGTGTCAATGGTCCTTAGATGATTCATTTAAAAATGGTATCCGACAGATGCGTACCTCATCCAAGATGGTCGCCAGTGAGAATATTGTTTTACATTTGAAGATATGAATGCACATTCAAATGTCTTTTTCTCAGGAATTTCTTGTCTCAGTAGAATCAATCTTTAGTTTAAATGATCCCATGCAAAAAGGTGTCCGGCATATTTGTATCCTCTTCAAAGATGGTCCCTTCAAAAAGTATCCAGCAGTTCCCTACCTGATCAAAAATGTCCACCAGTGAGTAACATAATTAACATTGGATCCTATGAAAAACGCAGTCAAAGATCTTCTCTCAAACACTACAAGTCCAATTAAAACAAAACTAGGTCGCAATGGTCCTCACGCTGATTTCAAGGTGAAGAGCAAAAATTTAAGCGTTGTTTTGTTGTTTTGTATTGAAAGAGACCTTTTTATCATGTGCATTTACTCCATATTCTTTCATTGTCGATTTAGGACTTAAGCTCGCCTCTCCTGCAGTGTGGAATCCGTAAGCACATTCCTCGTGCGAAAGATGTATGTTCTCTATACATCTCTGTTATAGTGTACCTGCTCTTGAGAGAATATCTCATATGGATCCACTATCATACTTTCATTTTTTTTTATTTCTTTAATATCCAAATTTTATTCTGACAGTTCTGTTGATAATGCACACATCTCATTATTGTATTATACCAAGTTTTCTTGCAATTGACTCGATAAATGCCCTGTGGTTATATGTATGCTGTGCTTGTCTTTTATGAGGCTTTTTGTTGGTCAACAGATGACAGCACTGGTAAGAGCACTTTGCCAGTCATTGTTGAAGGCCTCGTGTGGTGATTTCAGGGTGATGAACAACAATAAAAGCGTGGTTTCATTGCATGGGTAAATCATGTATTTGTAAAGACTTTGTCTTATAAGAACGACACTTTTAGGGTTACAGTTGTAAACATTAAGGTTAGCGTTATAGTTATATACATTAGGGTTGAGGTTACCGTTATATACATAAGGGTAATGGTTACTGTTACATACGTCTGTTAAGAAAATAGTTTAACATTGTACCCTTTTGGAAATGCCAATCATATATCTATGTCAGTCATGGGCAAGGTTGGCATTACAGGCTTTTAGAGATGAGTTGATTTCACCTCGTTACGAATGCATTAAATAGGATTTACAATTAACCTTTTAGCTTAAGGATTTGAATCTTCCTATTTATTCACCATAATGGTAAAGGGTCTCTCTCTATTGGTGCGTTCATCCGATTACAATCTGAAATCCAGTGGTATTTAAACAATAGAACATGCCCACTGGTTAAGGAAGAATAACAAAGTCGATTGCAATGTTTCTCTTGGTTTTCAAGCCAGTCCCTTAAAAGTTACTTATCATTTAAAATATTTTATATTCTAAGTGCATGAGACAAATTTCGATATACATGGATAACGGTAAAAAAATATTCATTAGACCATACTTTTCATATTTAAGGGAAATGTTGCGTGCAATCTTAGACTTCATGTTTTAGCTTTGTGACCTTCAGCCTTCCGTCATTGACCGTTGCTCCTTAATTAGTCTATTGGTCTAAGACACGTCTGATCAAAAGCACCAGAACACACCGTCAACACTTTTAATAATTTAAGCGAAATGTCCCTCTATCACAAGTGTGGTTCGTTCGACGAATGCTTTCCATGTTGAGGATGTTCGGTGGTTAATTTTAAAATAACAAGGATACATATTAAATGTGATTTTTTGTTAGCAAATTGAAAAGGAAATAATTACAGCCGAAAAAATTGATAGGTTACCGATGCATTTTTGAGATACAAGTGTTTAAAAAAATGGTGGGAAACTGAACTCCTCTGCATTTTTCATGGGTTCAACATGAGCAATGTTAATCCAATAATAAATGTGACAAATTTGAGATACAAGTGTTTAAAAAAATAGTGGGAAACTGAACTCAACTGCATTTTTCATAGGTTTAACATGAGCAATGTTGATCCAATAATAAATGTGAAAAAATAACACCAGTTGAATGAAATTTTGAAAGAATGCTCCAGAAGATACACAAAATGAAATTAACCAAAAAAATGGAAGGTCACCGAGCAAAATACTATTTAGCTTTTGAATGAATAAAACGGGAGAAGTCCGAAAATCTGACAGAAATGCATAAACATGACAAGCGAACATCCTTAAATTGACCGACTTGTACATAAATAACAATGAAAATTCAGACAAAGTGTTTTGTTACCAGAACACCAGCTTACCATCAGGAGCGTTAGTGAAGTTTGACTATAATGTGTGCAAAATAGGCTTTAAAATATGAGGGCACTGATATTTAACGTTATATATTTAAATATAAATGGTTCACATCCAAATTTCTATGGAAATGTCATTTACAAAGCGCATAAATTGTCCTTCAAATTGTCCTTCAAAACTTATTAATCCGTTTAACAAACTTATTCACAAAGGATATAAATACAGCATCGTTGCTAAATCGTTACTTCTGGTTTTTGTTGGCAAAAATATTGATCATCTCCTAAATGCTTTACACCATAACTAAATTTAAACAATTTTTCATAATGGCAGTATTTGGCATTGCACAATTTCATGTTCTTCTTTCATAATTGATGACGGTGTCGTACCATTTTTTTTAGAAGTATTTCAATTGAAGTTTCATATGTAAGAAGGTTTGATATCATAGTCAACGGAAATTATGTCCTTAGCTAGCTGTCAGTAACTGCGAGCATTTGTCCGGACAGTACCTGTGTGTATTGTCTTCTCGGAAATTATGTCCTTAGCTAGCTGTCTTCTTGTTTTGTGTACTTCATTGTAAGGGTACTCGTCTTGATAAGTTGGACTTTTCTCTAGTTTGATTTTTACTGTGAGTCTTTTTGTGTATTTATTTTTTAACCATTCACTACACATAGGGGAGGGTTGGGATCCAAGAAAACGAGTTTAAACCCACAGCAATGTTTGCGGCTGTCCCGGGTCAGAAATATGTTGGTGAGTGGCTTGTCCGTGTCTTCTTATGAAATTTTAGTTTCTTGATATTTGGGTTATTGAATGTGGTTTGTTTCCATTGATTTATTCACTTTTTACCTTTTTGGGGCCATTTTGGGCTTGCTATACGGTGTGAGGTTCCTCACTGTGTTGAAGAGCGTACGATGACCCTAAATGCTTTGTTTTGGTTCGTTTTAACCTGGATATTGGATGTTGTCTTCTTGACATTTACCCCATTTCCTTTCTTTTTCATACAAAATAGTTTTACATGAAAAAAACGCCTTTCGCAAGGACTTGATTGAAAGCATCGATTTTACAAATGTATTTGGCAGCTGTCGTCCCCATAAAGAATGAAAGATTCATTTTGACTCTTTACAAATGTCTAAGATTGAAGTAAATTTGAAAAAATCGAAAAATTCTACCCAAATTAGGCTGCCTGTGTGAAGTTTAAAAATATTTCACTAGCATTATTTCGTAAACCATATTCTATGAAAAACAGATCTTGTCAGAGAAAAAGTTGTTTTGGGTTAAAAATTAAGAGATTGCAGAACCAATAATCATCGATGCTGAAATTTGAAGGACTATTTTCGTATTCAAGACGATAAACAATTGTATAAAATCAATTTAATGGACACTCGTAAACGAATTGTCTTTAAAAGATCCGAAATGATCCTTTCGCGATTCTGAAAGAATCCTGTCCATATAAAAGGATCTGTTATGGCTAAGCACTGTGATTCCCAAGACCACCAATTATTGCTTATAGGAAACATAAGAATCTTAAAGAATACCTTACGTCATCTAAAACCAATTGAAAATGCAATATATACATAAAAAATTAAACACATAAAAAGGTGCACCGAGTGTCGTACCCAAATACTAAATTGATTTGAAAAAATCTTTAATACTGCGCTACAGAGTACCTGAGAGGATTTACGGCCTTGGTCTTATTTAATGACTTAAATGATATCCGAAACACTTGGTGACAAGAATTATAGTATATATAATATATGAATAAAAACACAGATAGTAAATATGATGTCTACACCATTGGGATATACTTTTTCCTTTTTTGTAAAGTATATCTGAATAATAACACATGCATTTGATAAAATGAAATAGACAACATGAATAATTTTACCTATGTTTAAGGATTTGCTCTTGACAAATATTTTATTGCTAAAAAAATGATATATGAACCTTATTTATTACGAGAATCTTTCTAGGAAAGAAAAACTCAAAGAAACCATATTGTAATAACCACTGTGCTATTACAATAAGCACAATTTACTTGAAATCTGCTTTTAATATAAATGTTACTTCATGCAGCTCTATTTTAAGGATACAGGTTTTACTTCTGATTATGCTTGGATAGGTTCTGGACACGTATTTTATTTATAAAGCTTAAATTTGCAGTTGCCCTATTGACTCAGGGTTCAATAACTGGGGCATATTTGGTTACCTTTCGAAGACAGCTCTAGTTTCTGTTTCCAAACAATATCTAAACAACCATA
>MJUU01049887.1:30272-79142 GCA_002080025.1 Modiolus philippinarum
TGCACTGCGCTAATATGAACATACTATCGTCAATCTCTACGGAACGTTTGCAACAGCACACTAATATTTTGTCTTGTTACGTAATGTGACAAAATAATCCCTAGAAGAAAGTGCCATACTTATCCAAAAATAGTATTTAACAAAAAAAATATTTCAGTGAATAAGAAACATACATCTTGTATATTTGAAACAACGGCAGTAGAATACCGAAGGAACAAGGGAAGCGATGACTACAAAAATCGAAGTCCAAAGACATGGCAGAAACGGTAACAGATAAAAACAAAGACAAAACAAGGACGTGAGACAGCTACAATGCACGGAAATAAAAAGATAACATTAAGAACTAAGGCACTCATAGTGTGAACTGCCATGAAAACCGGGAGTGACATCAGGTGCTCCGGAAGGGTAAGCATGTCCTGCCCCGCTAACGACACCAGTCACACTATCTATATTTATATATTGTTTTGAAAGATCTGATTGAAGGCGGATTGGTTTACGTCATTTTCTAACCCTTAGACAAAACCAATTAAAACCCATGGCACATGTTACTTCTCTAACCCTCAAACAGCACCAAGGTAAAATTTTGAAAAGCTTTTGCAAATCTGTATAGTATTCAAACATTCACAAGGACAAATCGGTAGTACAAACATCACTCACGAAGACAAAACTAAAATGATACAGTATGATATACAAGACAACACGAAAAACTAAAGTACTGACAGTGAATAACAGAATTAGCAATAAAAACTCTATCAGTAATTTGTTTTGCTCAGAAAAATTTCTCAGTTCGAATTACTACATGTTTGGCTGTGCCACTCGGGGCAATACAAGCAGAGAACGCCATACTCGCAAAACAAGTTACTAATAGTATAAAAGTAGTAGCTGATAGCAACATTATTTCTTGTATTATTTTTGAAAGTTTTATTTTTAGGCTTCACTTCCATCAACACAGATTTCATCATGAAGATTGGAAAATGATATTCATAGTAACAACACATTAGATGCTCTACAAAAGATATGTGATGGGAAGATCAGTCCCATAAAATACAAGATTATAAAAGATGTAAACGAGCTAAAACCAAGAACATTAAGATCACTTAATAGAAAGGCAACTACTGCAGTTAAAGAAACCTTGCACATTTTAGCACCAAACCATGCTCAGAAAGTTTGGAAACTCATTGATCAAGAGATGGTATGGATAACAATGGTACTGTAAATCTAGTTTCTGCATATGGCTGTTTGAAAAACTTATGTTTATCCAGTGAAGATCACACCAAAACATTTGGAAGACAATAAACAATTTTTTTTTTTAAATATGACAGAGAAAAAGTTAGCAAAAAGAATTAAATGAAAGCCAAAAAAAGCAGAGGACAGAATTATGCAAAATTAAGATACTCCTTTGCAATTTTTTTAGTAATTTTGACATTGCAAGTTTCTAAAGACAATTAGTTTACAGGTACGCATAGAAGTATTGACTACTAGGTTGATAAATACCATTGGTTAAAGATCACAAGCAGTGGCATTGGCCCAGTAGTAATACACATGTAAATGATTATAAATAGTAAATCATTATACAATTACAAAAAGTCAGTCTTCCAAGTTAGCCACTACATCAAAATAAGCCTAAGAAGATAAAAAAAAAATGTTTTCAACTTTTCATACTAATTGAATACTTGTATGAAAGACTCATACTATGAAAGAACTTGTATGCATGGTTCGTAGGAAATTTCACTGGTTCATGGGTGTTTAATTTTTTGTTCATAAGATTATATGAATTTAAAACATGTGAAAGTTTAAGATCTAGAAATCACAGACACTCAATGTCAAGATTTCAGTATTTCTCTAACCAGGTTTGCCTTAGAATTATGAATCTCGTATTTTCAACGATGTTTAATTCTTTTTTTCCACATGTATAACCACAAATTATGATCTTACCACCAGATCGGTAGAAATAGGAACTGTTGTGTCTCACACTACAAAAGTCAAAATGTCTGGAATATAATAAAAAAATTTCGACACTATTCTTAACTGTCTTGACGCACCTCTCAAAGTATGAAATAAGTCTGATTGTATCTCGACACATTCTCGACAGTCTGAACTGAGGATGAATTTGTCTCGACACATTCTTAACTTATGAGCATTGTCTGAAAAACTCTCAACTTATTTTTGATGGTCTGGATTTATTCTCGACAGTCTGAACAGAGTCTGAATATGTCTCGACATATTCTTGACAGTCTAAACAGTATCTCAACATGTCTCGACATATTTTGGACAGTTTAAACAGTGTCTGAATATGTCTTGACATATTCCGGACAGTCTGAGCATGTCTCGACATATTCTAAGCTGCCTGAATTGGTCTGATACAGTCTCGAATGTATGAGGAGAAATAAAAGAGCACTGATTTAAATTGTAACATAAATTTCTGATGAAGTTGCAAATCTTAAATACATTAGAATAGAAATTAATTTATCAAAATAATGAAAACTTCAAAAACTCATAAAAAATGTCTTCTTACTGCCAACTCATACCATTAAATATGCTAGTACAACAGGTATTGAACCCTCTTATGCGTTTATCTAGAGGGCCTAGGTCACAACGTAAATAAAAAAAATGTGCACAATGAGGAAAAATGAATACGTTATATGTAAAGGTTACATATACTCACCAAATTATTAACCATTTGATATTTCTCTGCCCTTTGATGTGCAGTAAAATCTATGACTGCATTTTCTATATACGAGTACTTAAGCCAAGAAACAAGAGGCCAAAAGGGGACAAACAGAACAATATGAAATTTTTAATTTTTGTCAGATTATGCTGCATTATTGTCCTGTAGTTTTCATACAGCATGTTTAAACAGATACATGTCACAACAGAAACCATTTCAATAAACAAGAGGCCCACTCGCTTAACCTCATCTATGACATATTTTTTAAAAGGGAGTTTCATCTGTTTAAGAATAAAGGGTTTGATTTGTGTGTTTTTATTGGAATAAACAACTTTTGAACCATGTAAAATATACTTTTCAAATACTTGGCAAGTGTATAGGTCTTCAAAAGAGGAACATAAATTTGACAAAAAATATGTCAAAGGTCAAGGTCTCAGAGAGGTCAAAAAGGGTAAAATTGGGTATTTTCATATATTTTACAGTAGATTCTTTCGGCAAATGTTCTCTTTCACAAACACATCTTGTTTATCTTTTGTTATCGTAAGTTTTTTTTTTAAATGAAATTCAAATAAGTGAAAAGGAGCTGGATTCTGTGTCAGTGAAAAAAAAGGAAATGTTTTTAACATATTTCTTAGCAACCATGAAACCATTTTTAAAGTAGAAATTTCAATATATTATTCATCTCCTAAACCTCTTGAAATTTTTTACTGACATTTTGACAACATTTATTATTCAAAAAATGCAATGCAAGTCCAATTTAATATTTATTAATTTCATTATCTTAAGAAAAAATTATTTATGCCATTTCATGGACAGATGATGTACCAGATGATTCGGTGATCACTTCAGGTGATTCGGTTTGTGATGTTGAAAATGCGTATCAGAAGATTTCAGATTGGCAATGTCATGTATTGAGCACTGTTAACCAAGATTTGAGCAGTACTGCCTTCCTTGATTAACTAACAAATTACTAAATACCGAAATCAGCTAAGGACAGGGCTTTGCATGAGGGAGATACTCCTTAGTTTTCAATAAATGTACAAAAAATTAGATATTGTAAGGTTTCAAATAGAATCGGCTTTAGGGTCAGCACCGAAGCACTGACTACTTGGATGGTGAATACCATCGGGGACTAACAGTCCACCAGCAGTGGCATCGACCCAGTGGTAACAAATGACTAAATACCGAAGTTACTGTGAATTTAAATTCTGCATATGCGCATTTCGACAACTTATGTCTCTTCAGTGCAGATAAAATCTAAACGTTTGGAAGACCATAAAATCAAAGATGTTTAAAAACTGGTAGAGAACAAATAACCAATATGATCTAAATGTAAAGCCAAAATCAGCCAAGGACAGAGCTTTGCATGAGGGAGATACTCCTTAGTTTTCAATAAATGTAGAAAAATTTAGATATTGTAAGGTTCCAAATAGAATCGGCTTTCGGGTCAGCACCGAAGCACTGACTACTGGGCTGGTGAATATCCTCGGGGACTAACAGTCCACCAGCAGTGGCATCCACCCAGTGGTAAAAAATGACTAAATACCGAAGTTACTGTGAATTTTTATTCTGCATATGCGCATTTCGATAACTTATGTCTCTTCAGTGTAGATAAAATCTGAACCTTTGGAAGACCATAAAATCAAAGATGCTTAAAGACTGATAGAGAACAAATAACCAACATGATCTAAATGTAAAGCCAAAATCAGCTAAGGACAGAGCTTTGCATGAGGGAGATACTCCTTAGTTTTCAATAAATGTACAAAAATTTAGATAGTGTACGGTTCCAAATAGAATCGGCTTCGGGTCAGCAAGGAAGCACTGACTACTGGGCTGATGTATAATGTATAAAATCTAAACGTTTGGAAGACCATAAAATCAAAGATGATTAAAAACTGATAGAGAACAAATAACCAACATGATCTAAATGTAAAGCCAAAATCAGCTAAGGACAGAGCTTTGCATGAGGGAGATACTCCTTAGTTTTCAATAAATGTACAAAAATTTAGATATTGTAAGGTTCCAAATGGAATCGGCTTTCGGGTCAGCACCGAAGCACTGCATTACTACATATGGATGCTCTGTCAATTTGTTTGTCTTCAGTGCATAAGAAATCAAAACATTTGGAAGCCATACACTAAAACCTGATAGAGAACAAATAACCAATAAAATGTAAGAATCTGGATATGCTACCATCTTAGTTGGCTAGTCGATATATTAGTACTTTATTGCATACTCTAATTCAAATTCATTTGATACACCATATTGTGTATACCGAGTTTGGTTATTCTTAGCAAGATATTCACACATTTCATTTTGTTATTTCTGGTTCAAATGTGTCCTTATTAGCCAAGATGAGAAATCAATTTTGATTAAAAATTTTAAAACCATACAATGTTTATTTTAATGATATCAATAGACACATGATAAAGATATCCATATACTATTATTTTTTTTTTCAGATTAGAACATATACTCATTGTTTGGAAGAGACTAAACAAGACTCTCATGCCGGGGCAGTATTTTTGAAGCACACATTGAAGACAATCAAGGAACAGCTACCAAATATTGATTATGTTTTTTTTTTACGCGATGATAATGCATGCTGTTACCTATGTGGTGCTCTATGGTTTACAATTCCATCAATTAATGAGGCAACAGGTTGGTTTTTAAAGCTGTAGTTACATTAGCCTACCGTGTTTGGAAATAGCCTGTAAACTACTACTTTTCAGCAGTTTGGTGTATAAAGTAAAAGATACCAAACAAACTGTATGAAGGTGGATCAGCAAGCTATTAGGTATGAGAAAAGCTCACTTTTGATGGCTTCGTTGTGACTTCAAGATGATAAACTTTAATAAAAAGCCTTCCACTGCTTGGTTCTACCATGTGTTGGTAGAGATTTCTCATGTGCATTTACTCCATATCCTTTCATTCTTTATTTTGAAAAGCAGATAAAAACACTATGAACAGTGAACACAGTGAAAGTCACTAAAAAGACACAATGATAAACCAAAAAGACCACCACAAAGGGAAAGGCCAAAAAACTAAAGGTAAAGGCAATTCCAACACATTAATCATGTTCTTCTGAAAGGTATGTTTAACCTGTTTTGCATTTGAAACTTATCTTATCATCCTTTCCCATAGTTATAACAGGCTGCCTTTCCGCAAAATCCATATCAAAATTACCGGATATTTCAAGGGTT
The DNA here is from genome assembly GCA_002080025.1 of Modiolus philippinarum. Classification (NCBI taxonomy): domain Eukaryota; kingdom Metazoa; phylum Mollusca; class Bivalvia; order Mytilida; family Modiolidae; genus Modiolus; species Modiolus philippinarum. Next base: position 36,144 of record MJUU01049887.1, read on the forward strand.
GACCTGGATATATCAAACGATGCTCCCAACATTTCAAAATCAATAACTCTTTTTACAGTCTTCACAAAAAACCAAACAGATAAAATAAACATCTACTGAATTTGCTGTTTCTGATTAGGTATTCAGAACAGAATCATAATTACACAAATATATAAACAAAACATTAGAAAAATCATAGAATCTCTGTCGTTGATTTATCCCGAAGAGATTTGAACTTTTAGCAATTTAGTTGCCATATTTTTTTCAAATACCTTGTTTGTATATTTCTGTATTGATGACCATAATTTGTTTACAGAATTAAATAAAAAAAACAATACATGTACATTCCCTATTTAATTAAGATTTATTTATTGTGAAAAACATTAAAAGGATATTTCTTGTCAAACATTGGTAGAATTTCCATAAGTACTCCAGGTCAAACTCTTGATATGTTTGGATCAACCGGATATGGCTTTCGTGGCAGTACTCTGCATGCTGAAGTAGCCACAGGGAAAGACAATAATTTCCAATAAATGGCCGTCAAGAGCCCGACCACGTATACATATCATACAGAAGTTAAAAAAGGTGTGACAAGCTCACTGTAAAATAATCAGAAAAACTCACGATGGTGATTGTAAAACTTCTGTAGTGATGACAACAATTATACTTTGCATCAACAGTTCATTGGGCATTTCTAAAAAAGTTGAATTCAAGCTAATGACAAAGCAAATCATCGGACACCATTTGTAGCTTATATGGATTTGGAGCTAATCAGAAAAGAAAAATTACTATTTTGAAGGTGAAAATCCTTACTGGTTGAGGCTTGTTATCTATCTATTGCATAAAAGGATAAAAACATAAAATAACTATAGAGTAATTAGAAACTTCTTTATTTCAGGAATTACAGTAAAAAGGTAAGATTTTAGCGAGAGTCAGAGTGGCAAATTATACTGCGATGTAAAAACTTCACACATGCGCTCCAAAATTCGGAATAGTGTTGATGAGGGGAAGACTGTTTTCTGCGGCGGTGATATGAAGACGGCCATTGGAAATTGTCGGGGACTGACTGGATGCCAAGCAGCCCGGTAGAGATCACCAGTACTTCAAATTTAACATTTAAAGTGACGGACTTGATGAAAGGAATATCAAAAATTTCAAATGTAAAGTTCACAGATGATGGGAAACTGACTGTTTTGGAGGCATATAGAAGAGGAACTGGGAGATCAGTTCCAGCTTTGTCAAGCAAAGGGAATGAACGGTTTGTGATTATCGAAAACAAGTCGTGTAGATCAGTTATCATATTGGGTAATTATTTACTTTACATTAAAAGCATTTGTATTGTTCATGACCCCTTTTACCTGACAATTTAAGAATCATTTAGATCTTTTCAAGGAAAAAATGTACAAGGGACAGGAACGCAAGTCTAAATTTAGGTTACCAGCACTAGAATTTAATTTTTTTATGGTGAGGGGTATAACAATTATATGTATATATCATATGCTATTAAGGGAATCTTCACAGGGGATACGGGCTCATATTCCCTGTCTGTGTTTATATCCCCTGAGCCATCAGGCAAGGGATATAGGACAGGGACAGGGGATATGATCCGGTATCCCTGTGAAGCCTAAATAACAAATCAAATTGCAGGATTCACCTGGATATTTTACTTCAACAGAATTTATATATTTATCGAATTTCCTTTGTTTGCTTTCTTAGCAGTGATATATTTGTTTCTGTGAGACACATATAACGCCCTCACAAAAATAAATGTTTTTTGACTGTGTACCCTCTATGTCTATAACAAAAAAGACTAAGTTCAACAAAGTATATATTTTTCTGGAATTGTACCAAAATAAAAATCAATACCGAAGGTACATGTATAACTGTATGTACAAATGATCTCCCAAATGAAGACTTCTTACCATAAAAATTGAAGGAGAAACAGCCCAGTCATATAATGTATCCTCTGCAGACACCAAGAAAGACAGGGGTAAAAAATATGCACTAAACTTTTTTCTTGTGGGGCATAACATAACGTTGATGAATTATCTCCCCTTAAAGATTTTAAACAGCAGCATTTTACTTCAGGCACATCTTAGGGTTTTAATGAGGAACTAAAGAGGACATGCTCTGACAAGGTATGACATATTTTTTCATTAAAAAAATATTCAAAATGCTGAATTATCTTCTCTTCCAGATGATGGTACACTCTCTTATCCGGTAGGATTTTCTGAGGCTTTCAGATCATTTACTACCATGTATGATCATTGCTTAGTTGGTAAACACAAATACCAACTATGCAAAATGAGTATTCAAGTCAACAAAGAAATAACAAATTAAAAACAACTTGACCGAATCAATATAGAAACTGCAGGGCTTGAGAAACAAACTTTTTTTTTGAATGAACTAATATTTCACATGTATATGTGAAGGAAGACAAGTTTATTGAATTATCAGTTATACTCATGAGTGTGCTTATTTATTGACTTATTTATTGATTATTCGCTAAAATGCACATGTCCTCTTCTCATTGCTATTAACTTATTTATAAGATATTTTTTTACGAAACTTTGAGCAATAGAAACTTATTGCAACCAAACTTGGCCAAAATGGTTTTTAGGTTGTCCACTGCAATAAAGATGTCTCTGGATAACTCTTATCCAGATGGCCTTTGGTGAATTTACATTAAAATTGGACCCTTTGGTAAAAACATTCAAAAATTGCTTTGCTAGTTCCATAGAAAGAAACTTGGTCACAATAGTCTTTAATAGGGTCCCTGCAAAACATGTGTTTTTATTCCTTGCCCGCTGACGATAGGTTACATAGCATTTCGCCTGTATGTCAGCTACAAAGCCCATGTACCTTTGGAACTAGAAGTCATAAATAAATAAGCTTTTTTTCCAAATATGCATCTCGATGATGGTATAAAGTTTTGGTTAGCCTGACCTACATTTTATGCATTAAGGTTTGTTTTTCGTTTACATAAACAATATGCAACTTCATTGCTAGTTTCAGCTGACGAACCTGACTTTTTGGGGCAAAAACAAATTGGTAAGGTGATTAGTTGTTGTTTCTGACTGCTTCTTGTTCCATTTCAAGTTAAACTTTATCCAAGGTGGAAGCAAAATTTACATATCAGAAAGTATGAAAAACAGATTCAAAGATCTTCTCTGAAACTGCTGGACCAAAATGATCATTTGAACCAAATTTTGCCACAACAGTCATTATGTGTCTTCCACAGTTGTTTGCAATCATTCAAATTGCCTTTGTATAATCAAAATTAAAAGTAAAATCTATGCATGCCTTCTTTAAAGTTTCCATATGGAACTTAATAAAAAACATACGTTGACAGATTGCTATCAAGCCAATTCAAACCATTTTCAATTATCATTAGTTTGCTTGCTTACAAAAAAAAACTGTTATTTGTATATATGGTCAGATCTTCAAAACGGCAAGACCGCATATTGTATGTTGCATGTACATTATTTTCTGTATGTTCAACCTTTAGATTGTCCGTTCTGTAAATATAAGCATGTTTGTCCATAAAAATATGTTGTTTGTCTATCAACATGTTGTGGATATCTATAATATTAATAACTGACTTAAGTCTGCAAAAACAATGTAGTTTATTTCTTAAAATTGACGTACTCTTAATATCAAACTGATCAAAGATGCCAAATTTTAAGAGGTATATCTCTCGTAAATTTTGTTACCAATTACCAGTCAAGATATAACTGATCTTAACCTAATATGAATTTCACGAAAACAGTTGACAATTGTTACGCCATCATACTAACATATTTGTTTTAATTTACAAGTCCAACACAACCATTATGAAGGCATTACTGAGATGCCCAATACAAACAAAACTAAAATTGCGGTTTTTAAAGATGATTATTTCAGGGGTTCATCCTTAGCCCTTTTTAATAATAATAAAAAACCTTTTAGACGATATTTTCAATAAATATTGTATCACATGCTCAAACCTTACCGTATAAGCTGGTATCTGCAACAGTCAGGGGTTAAATTTTTTTATTGTCTTGATATTGAACTTTGTTCTTATTTAAAAAAAATGTTCTGCCTTGTCTACCTCGGTTTTCTGAACTAATTGACGACTTTGTCCTGTTACATCATTTCATGGAATTTTAATTAAGCTTATTATGTTCTTGTCACATGCTACATTTCTAAAATTTCTTGAGCAGGAGTAACTGTTATTGAATATAGTTAAGGATTTTTTACTGAGTCTGTTGAGAGCAAATTAAATCATGTGATATTAGCACAAAAAGACTTTACAATGAGGTATGAGCAAAGCTCATTGTTGAAAGCCTAATTGTGACTTAAAGACTTTTACAATAAAAGCGTTTCTTTGCTTGTTTTTACCATGTATTTGTAGAAACTCTTCTCATTTTCATTTACTCCATATCCATCATTTACCAATTATGACTGGAGTTTGTCTTTCCTGCAGTGTGGAGTCCGTAAAAAGATTCCCCGTGCGAGAGATGTATGCTCTCTATATAATTCATGTATGGTGTTCTAATGCGTGAGAAAATTTCTGATATGGATATATTATTCATATTTTCAAATTTTGGCATTTATTTTTTGTAATTTTGAAAACTAATTCTGACCACCTGTTTTAAGTACCTAAATCTCAATATTTTATAACGCCAAGTTAAAAGTGCCTTGTGTTTGTCTATATGTTGTAATCGTCCACTAGCTTAAGACACTATTTTTTTCGTCGGGCAAAGGATGACAGTAATTGTAAGAGCATTTTGACAGTTTAATTTATGTTTGGTAACAATCCATCACCCATGACAAATGAAGTCATTGATGTAGCGTTACTCACAATTAGCAAAGAATTCCGCTCAAACCGATGCTATGGGCCGTCTTGAACTTACTTTGAGGTATAACCAAAGCTCATTGGTGAAGGATTCATGTTGACTTCAAGATGAAGAACCACAATAAAAGCGTTCTGCCTTTGCTTGTTTTTTTTATCGTGTATTTGTAGAGAAATAATCTCATGTGCATTTACTCCTTATACTTTCATTCACCATTTAACACTACCAACTCCAAATAGTATAAATAACATGTACGAACTCCGTCAAATCAGTTTCATGGACAAAATCAAAATGACATTAACTGTCTGAATATTTATTCCGAAGTGAAATGTTCGATGTGGCTTCTATAAGAGAAATAAAAAAATCGAACATTTTAGTAAAAAATGTAGGTTTCATTTAAATAAAACTTACTCCATATGAAAATGAACATTTTGAAGGCTGTTCAAATATTTTTCGTCTAGGTGCAGTTGACATTCAAAACATCTAATGGCAACGGATGATAGGGATTGTAAGAGCGTTTTTCCAGTTTATTTTATGTTTATTGACCATCCCGCATTGATGACCAGAAACGACATGGATGCAGCGTTGTTCGACAATTGGCAAAGAATTCTGCTCAAACTGGTTAGGTGCAATCTTCGATTAACTATGAGGTATAAGCAAAACGCATTGTCGAGGGCCTCGTGGTGATTTCAAGATCAAGAACAAAAATAAAAGCGTTTTTGCATTGCTTGTCGTAACCATGTATTTGTAGAGACTTTTTATCATGTGCATTTACTCCATATCGCTTCATTCATCTATTGCATCACCATGGTAGACATCTATATTTTGGAATAGGAACAAGTCTGCAACCATTATATCAGAACCTGGTGTTTTTTATGCCTTAAATTTGAATCATTTTATCAAAAACCTTATATCTTTGCTTTCTTGTCTTTGACATTACCTTGTATTTTTTTCTATTAAGCTTGTCTTTTCTTCTGTTAGTATTTTGCTTGGTATCTACTGTTATGTTACTTAAGCAAATCGATTTATTTTTTTTGGTAAAGTGGATGATGTCAAAAATATAACTCATTGAATTATGTTTTAATTACTTTTTGTCTCATTCTTTCCTTTCCAAAGACAATGTTTTTAGAAATTCAAGCACTTAAATTGTTATTGCTTTTTTAACAATATGATGTAAAAGAAAATACTAAAGTTCATAACGGGGTTTATTTAACAATGGACTGATATCTTTCAAAAAAAAATTGTTTGCCAAAACAGGTAGCTTTCGCTTGATTTTCTAGAGTGTTAATGAACGTTGTTTAGTACAGACTTCCTTTCAAGCAGTGCATAGAGATCATTATTCTTTACTTTTGCATTGTATGCCTTGGTTGTCTCATAATGTATTTTGCCCTCTCAAAGCATCAATGTAGTTTAAACGCACAATAATTTTACTTTAAATTTTCTTTACTGCACAAATAATCAATTTCATTTAAAAATATTTTTCGTAAAGTAATTGTACTTTTCCGGATTTAAAAATAAATGAAAGTCTAATCCTAAATTTAATTTTAAATTTGATGCCAGTTTATTGCCAGGCTATTGGATACGGTAAGTCACACATTTACACTCGATTTAATTTCTAGTAAATCTACCGATATATGAATTTAACATCAAATTAATCTTTGAATATACTGTGTATAATGCACTGAAATTGAAATTGAATTTGGACTTTACTGTGCACATGGAATTCTTAAATAGATGTTTGATTCCTAATTTTCTTTCTGGAAAAAGGCATATGAATTCACGTTTTACCTCACTTGTGTGTTTGTGTTTGTCAGATGAAAAAGGTAAGGAAACAACGGGATAAGGGAGAAACGGACTGGACAAATGAACTGTATATTTCACACTTATTGGTTACGGAAGAGCTTATTTTTAAACAGGGACGTTGTCACAGAAACAGCTGATTCATGGATATGTTCAAACGTTGTTACTTTCGTCAATTAAGAAATGTTATGGCAGTTAAGGCGACGTCAGGGATAGATATGAGATATCAGTGGTTTTGACTCCTGGATTGACCCAAAGACAATGTGCCGGATGCTCTATAGAAACAAGGGCAAGGCTAACCGTCCGGAACAACTGATATCACCATCTTTTTTATGGGTTTACACTTTAATCCGTATTTGACATTCTATGTACATTTCATTTGAGAAAGACGTTAATCTTACAGGAAATAAATAAGCCAAAGGGTGTCCACATTGGATGACATATATTATGAACAATATCAACAAAACTGTTTTAAAAAGGTGTTGCTCCATAGTTTGACCCTTTGCTGCTTCAAAGAATAAATTTTAATTTAAATCAATCAGTGTCCTGTGATTAGTATGTTCTAACTGGTGGCCCTCTTGACTGAGAAAGGAACATAAAATTCACAAACTTTGCAGAAGACCTCCCAAGGATTTGTGTGAATAAGAATTAAACTTATTAAGCCAAGTTGTTTCATCAAGAGATTGAATAGATGTCACATAAGTTTCCTATTTAAAAGAATGTTCGTCACATTGATGTATTTTTCATTTGAGAAAGACGTTAATCATACAGCAAATAAATGAAGCAAAAGGCTGTCCACATTGGAAGACATATGATTATGAACAATATCAACAAAACTGTTTTAAAAAGTTGTTGCTTCATATCTTGACCATTCCTGCTTCCAAGAATAAATTTGAATTTTAATCAATCAGTGTCCTATGTTGAGTATGTTCTAGCTGTTGGCCATCTTGACTGAGAAAGGAACATGAAATTCACAAACTTTGCAGAAGACCTCCCAAAGCATTTGTGTGACTAAGAATGAATCTAATTAAGCCAAGTTGTTTCATCAAAAGTTTGAATACATGTCACATAGGTTTCCTAATTAAAAGAACGTTCGTCAGATTGATGTTGTACGAACAGGTAAATACGACTGGCTCAGTGATTTCAGAAGATTTTGTGTATTTACTGTAGGATCCCTACGTTAAACTATGTCAACCACTGGTCATCTTCGATAAGGTGCGGCAAAACTGGACACAAACTTATATGGGTTACTTGGGCTAAATTTTGTTCCCATCGACAGAATAGTTTTAAAGAGATGTTTGAAATTTTCTCTTCGGATCTAATTTTAAAATATAATCCGACATTGTGGCCATCTTGAAAAGAGTATGACCCTAAAAAATATTGAAAAATAGAACATATTTGAATATATTCTCCGAAGGATCCAATGTTTAGCTATGTTTCTCGTTGGCACCCATTTTCCATTATTGCCTAAACCTGAAAAAAATAACTTTATGAAGGCCACAATGCAAGAGCTTTGAAAATTTTCCTTGAGGGCCGAATGTTCAAATAAGGTTCGTGATTGTTGAAAATGGGTATAGCATGTATTTGAAAAAAAAAAAACAGCTTTTGGAGATATCCACCCAAGGAAGCTAGTAGACAAGAGTCACTACAAACAAAGAAGCACTATTTTTTATAGTACTATTTTCGAGGTCTGTCAAACATTGGCGTATTGCAATAATGTAGTGCCCCAGACAATATTATGGCTTTCACATTTAACACAACCTGGGCACACAGAAGCTATACTTAGTCGTCATATAAGCGGGAGGTTGATACATCATTAAACCTGGCTTAACCCACCATTTTATATATAAAATGCCCGTTCCAAGTCAAGAATATTACGACTTGCTAAAAATGTTCTGTGTTGGATTGCGTTTCCCCGATTCAGTCGAATGTTATACGGATTTCCCCTACTGGTCTCTTCCTCTGATCGATTCGGACTTTTGTTGTCAATTTTATTTGTTCTAACTAGCATTGACTTTAAAAGAAAAAATATGTGGATGTGATTTTCCATAGTAACAGTGTTAAACTATGGGCATAAAATGAACCTGAAAAACTAGATTCTTCAATGGGCCATCCGTTGACGATTCTGACAAAATTTTGTTCCAAATGTCCCATTAGTTTCAGAGAAAATATCTTTGAATGAAAATTTAAGTTTGCGCAATACAGAACGGTGGGCAACGGAGTTAAAGTGATTGCAACAGCTCACCGTGGCTATAGCCAGGTAATCTGAAGAGATTTGGCCTCCCATTAAACGGAAGTATAACACAAACGGTTGCTTATTTAGGTATTTGAAAGCAATATATTGTCTCCATTTCCTATTTTTGTCTCGATAAGCCTAGGTTATGCCTAGGTTATACAGTTGCAATATAATCAATACAGACTTTTTACAGCCATCATGAATTGACATAAAAAAATAACGGCTGTAGAATACCAAAAGAACAATGGAGTGAAATTTACAAAATTCGAAGTCCAAAGACATGGCCAACCATAGACCACGGAAAACAATGACTCTAGACATAAAACAATGACATTAGACAGATACAAAGCACAAAAAAGAAATCACAACATTCAAAACAAAGGCACTTTTGGTGTGAACTCCAGTGAAATTTAGAATGACACCAGGTGCTCTTGAAGGGTAAGCATGTCCATGTCCTGCTCTGTTAACAGCACCCGTCACACTGTTAGTGAAACAATCCAGGAAATGTCAAAGTCGTTAGTCAAATCCGGGAAGACGTGAATATAGCTGTAAATGCCCGCTTTCAAATGGGATACTGACACGTCATATCTTTAAATGATGTTATTGTGATGACCATTATTATTTCACAAATTGGACTATTGATCTCATAGTTCTTCAACGCGAAGTGACATATTATTTTGATTTTATGTTTTAGAATTTCCACTTTCTGTATTCGTTTGCTGATTAATTCAGACAACCGCGTATGTAAGCTATTATGTAGATTAATATTAATGACAGTTTTTAGTAAAATAAAAATCATGTAATTTAATTAGATACATGAGAAATATAATTATAAACACACATTTGAACTTGCATCTAACAAAATTAAAATGTTGCAAGACTAACCACTATATTTTTTACCTACTATACCACCATCGTTATAACATTAACATTACAAACATGTAGAAATAATTTGTACTCAAAGTTTTGTTTCATTTCTACAGCAGAAGGCTCTCAAGTCTTTATACTTTGAAGACTAACTAAACATCTAATGAGTCAATGCATATTGTTGTTTCATTTTTCCGTTTGGCATAGGTCTGTATCCAAATGAAATAACATTATTTATAATTATGCTGAGAGTGTTCGTCTTCAACAGCATGAAAAAATAAAATACGCGTTCGTTCACTAAAAGGTATCAACATATCTACAAAAGTGGGTCATCACATTATCAGACACCAATGTTTAATATATGAAGTAATTTTTAAGTAAAATGAGAATCATGAAATTTAGCCGGGTATTTGAAAAAAGAATATTAATACCTACCATCATTAGCAAAATCACACAAAACTAACATCCCCACTATCACGGCTACTGCGTCGCCATTACAAAGGATGGAAGATGAGTTGTATTTTATGCTTTGCTTCAGTTCTCCAGCAGAATACACCCCAGTCTACCAATTAAAAACTTTCTCAGTCACCAACTTTTGCCCGCTGTTATATATATATATATATATATATATATATATATATAATAAAAAATAAGAATAATGTAATTCGATTAGCTATATAAAAAATAAGAAAAGATAATTAGATATATTGAAAGACTTTAATATGAATCAAGACTTGATTTCTCAACAGCAAAATGTTCCAAGACATACTGCTTAAAATAATCACTCTGCAAACATGTACAAATAAGTTGTATTAAAGCTTTGTTACAGTTCTTCAGCATACTCTCTTATACAACAAATGATCACATTTTGTGAATCATGATTCTAATTAAATATTTTCATGATGTTATACTGTATGTAACACTGTTTCCATCGACGTTTATAATGTCAGGTGAAATATGCTCCGAAGTTATATACCGGAGATTCGTTGTTTGTTTGGATCACCACTTATGATTTATCAAGAAGACCATAAACTAGGGTATCTTACTGCTCGTTTTCCATCATCTAAGTTAAGAAATGAGTTGTAATGAAATGTTAAAAAAAAATAGCAGTCAACTTCTTTTTTTTTATAATTAATACCCTCCTCAATCATGTTCTATAAAGATATTTACATTTAAGTATACACCTTTATATAATTTTTCAATATTTGTAATATTTGAAGGAACACATTAACAACGAATACTGGGCAAACTCGAAGAAATCAGAAATTTTAAAATCAAAAATACTAAAACACGACAATTCTGTTTAAACAATTACATTCTGATAATAGTTGTGTTGTTCAATTTTTATGTTATTCTGAAGCAATGTTTTTCTGTGAATCTTTGTAGATATATCACATCCGTCTTTGTAGAAGATGAAAATTCATTAGATGCCACCCCTTTGTGAAATAAAGTGTTGGGAGTTCAACTTATAAGAGATGCGTAACATTTTCATATAGCATATATCTTTTGAGACACACTGACACTTAATTTCTCTTCAAAATCCCAGATTTTTGTCTGAAGAGATTAAAAATTTTACAAGATAATATTTTTGTAGAACTTTCAACCGAAAATATTTGAATTCATTCATTATTTTTTGGTATGGAATTGAGAAGGGTATTTTTTTCTTAATTTAATTGATCATTAATTTCATATTTAACGTAGGAATATATTTTGAACTATTATTTGAAGACACGAAATGGCCATACAGCTCATTAAAATTATTGCAGTTGGAGTTAACATATGTGTTATGGTCTCATGTTCATTTACTCCATATCCTTTCGTCAAATATTTAATACATGAGTTTGTCTTTTTATTGCAGTGTGGAGTTGGTAAAACAATTAACCGTGGTAGAGATGTATGCTCTTTATTTTTCTTAGATATGGTGTACTTGTACATGAGATAATATCTCATGTGTACACTTTGTTCAATTACTATTATCTAAATTTATGTAAATTCTAAAACTGAAGGATTAACTCCCACGATCGAAGTTTTGTCCTTAGCTATATTAAATATAACTGATTATTCGGATTTCGTTTGGTAACATTTTTTGAAATTATGGATTTCCTTTGTTTGGTTCTAGTGCTGCTGATGAGGAATAAATTTCCGAAATGGCCATAGAGCTCATTAAAATTATTGCAGTTGGAGTTAACATATGCGTTATGGTCTTATGTTCATTTACTCCATATCCTTTCGTAAAATGCAAAATGTGTAGCAGAATTTTTCTGCTCCGATGTTGAAAGGTATTTTGTGAGAAAAAGTTAAAGTTAGTAGAAAATCAGATTAAGTTCAAATTAAATTATTTATTTACAATATGATATATTCTATACCTAAAATCATCGATGTGGAAATTGTATGAGTATGTGACCTACTTATACATAACCATTTGTTATAATCAAACGACATTTATAAAAACAAATTCCTACAAAGATATTGAAGCAAATTGTGATTGATCATTGTATAGCTTATGCTTATTTATAAATATGTAAGTAATAGCATCTATAGTTATTATTGGTTTCCTGCAATTGTAAACATGCATTGTTGTATAAACAACTTCTCAGTGTATCAACCCAAACATAAGTCTTTTTTGTAATAAAATGTCCCTAGTTTCGAATTTTATTGCCAAATTCTAACATCTTTGTAAAGCATATTTGCCATGGGTTGATTTCGCCTGTTTGCGCTGCGAGGAGTGACGAAAATGTTCCTTCAGTATGGAAGCATTTTCATACCAAAAGTAAACAATATTTGTTTACTTCTATGGATGACTATAGAACACGAGTCAATTCAATGTATCGTTACATTGTTATGGGTAAAGAAATTCCCCTTTAGTACTCGAGTCTTGCAAATATCACAATAACAGAAATTATTATTTATACAAGTACCAGGATTTAATTTGATATATTTTCATAAGCACGTGTAATACATAGAGATTATCATATGGCATTTTTCATATCATATCCCATACCATATGGGATATGATATGAAAAATGCCATATAATAAACTATTTATCATATACTTCAACAATTGACCAATTTTACTCTTCTTTATTTCATATAATCTGAAATCATGAAAAACAAAATTATTCATCTGTAAAATGTTGTAATTCAGTCAATGTGGTTTCCAACGGAATATTTGTTTCAAAGAGAGCATGTTGGCTTCATTTTGGACATCATATCTAAATTTACAATTACTTCGGCATTTTATATCTAGTATGTTTAACTACAAATTCAATGTAGACACTCGCTATTTACTAAAATGAATTTCATGCAGGGGGTCTAACCTAATTGGTTGGAGAAGTCCTAATTTTTTGGAGCAAAATTGTGTGTGTATCAGTTAAAGTTACTTACTGTAGAATGTTTAAATTGATAAAAATGTTACCTTTCAGCAATTAATAGATAAATCCCTCATTTTCAGTCAATACTTGTTCAAAATATATAAGATTTCAAAAGTTATTGAATAAAAACATCAACGACCTATCTACATTTTGAACTTCCGCGATATTTACGAAACATTTTTTCTTACAAAACTTTTGAAATCTTTATATTTCAAATAAGTATTGAATGGAAAGGATTGAATTATGCAAACTATTGCCGAAAGGGATCATTTTTAATCAATCGCTAAAATGCTCTTAATAACCAAAATTTATGCAGAAACGATTTTCCTCCAACCAAATAAGGTTGGTCCCCTGCTATGCGCATAGCCGGGGAAAAGACTTTTTTTTCATTTCAACAGATAGTTCCCTATTGTTAGGAGTTTCATTGAACAGACAGGATATTTTCCAACAGAAAATACAGTTAATGGGAATGTATTTCCCACCATTAAATATTATAAAGATCATTTGTGCTGAAAGTTGTAGGTCTAAATAAATTGCTTTGCAATATTTTAACACAAGAACTTGCAAATGAGATTACGGTGTTGTCATAGCTGATGAACACTGCTACACTTACATGTATTCTCAATGCTTATATTTGTGGAAAGGGACCGCGAATAGTTGAAAATTGAATTAATGTGTACTTCTTGCTTAAACTTTGCTAACACTGGTATTTTTCTTCACAAAACGACAAAAGTATTTTCATAACAACGCGGGTCATTAACTGGAACGACTACATAATAGTGAGAAACTTGTGACGGATGTAGGCTCAAAATCCGAAAAAAAAATATTTCTTTGACTTGCTTGTTCTCAGTAAATAAATAAATTGATTTATTTTTTTTATAATGCTTTATTGGCAAAAAGAATATTATATATTGAGACCGAGGCACACATGTAACAGTAATAAGGAAAATATGACATTTAGTTATTATGAAATACTAATTGCAAACATATTATTAATGAGACAATAAAAAACTTTTTTTTCCATTTATAATGATATCATGTTTTTGTCTATTTGTTGTGACTGAATCAAAAGATTGTGTGGACTAGAAAGAAAACAACCAGTTTAATCTATAATCACATTACAAAATTTCAAAAAACAAAGCATCAGATTTTGCCAGTTTGAACATGTTATTTTTAATAACTATATTAAAATCGCACATACACACATTCATACCTACATTCATCATTGCAATGTCTTTTACAATAAATCAAAAGTTGCTGTACACATCTAAAAGTCACTTCAATCTACCATGTGTACAGCAAAAAAATAACTACATTCATTGCAACCCCATTCTCACCTGTCACTTTCAAAAACCATTCTTACTGAATTAATATATACTGTCTAACTCTAATTAATTGTATCTTTTTTTAATCATAACTACTATTATTAATCATAAACACTATTATTAATTTTGAAGGATAGTAATCCAGGGGTTCCAGCAGTTATCTGCCCTTTCTAAAGGTTTATTTTTATAATATATATATTTTTCTATTAAAATATGTTCTTTCAGATAATTTTTTAATGCTAACATATTAACTTGATCGCCATTTAGTTTTGACCGATATATGTAGAATTTAGTGTAAAGTATAATTAAATTTCTGACTAAATTTCTATCTGACCTTTGTAAATTTCCAAATAAGACAATTTCTAAGTTAAATGGCATATTTATTTCAGTTTTCTCAAAAATCCAATCGTTTAAATTATCCCAGAGTTCAAAAATCTTACTACATGACCAGAAAATGTGCTGTATTGTTTCTATTTCTTGTTGACAAAAGGTACATTTGTCTGAAGGTTTTATATTTAATTTATAAAGTATTTCGTTTGTTCCTATAATCCTATGTATAATTCTGTACTGAAACCATTGTATTTTTGAGCTTTTTGTAGTATAATATAATGTAGAATAAATATCTTCCCATTTTAAATCTTTATTTAGTATTTGTGTCCATTTTTTCTCACATTTTATATCAACAGTGCTATCATTTAAAATTTCATACATATCTTTTGAGCCCTTCTTGGACTTCATAAATATTTTCATATTATTGGGAGTTAATGGACCATGAATTTTATTTATATCTAAAGGGTTTATATTAAGTGACTTCATATGAGATTTTATAGCAGAGACAATACTTTGATATGTGAGAAAGTTTGTCCTTATATTATAGGTTTGAAGGAATGCTTGAAAATCCATTAGATTGCCGGAGTCGTCTAACAAATCATTTATCAATTTGATACCTTTTCTTGACCAGTCTGAATAATTTACAGGACAATCACCAATTGTTATTCTTTCATTATTCCAAATGTTAATGGTATTGAAGTCTATATTTTCCTTGAGCATTTGTTTCCGATTTAATTCTTTCCATGCACTAAAAACCTCTTGCCAAAAAGGATTTTTTATATTTTTAGTTGGACCTACATATTTAAGATTTATTAAGTTTAATTTTTCGGTAAACATTAACATTTTACCTACTTTGGAATTAGTCATGAAAATTCTTCGAATCCATGTTAACTTAAGATATAGTTATTTATATTAAGCATTTTCAGTCCCCCAAAATCTTTATTTTTACACAGAGTTTCCCTATTTATTTTGTCTGGTTTATTTTCCCAAACAAATTCAAACAATTTATTAATAAATGGTTTCATAATTGATGTATTTGGACTTGGTAACGTTAAAAATAGATGGTTTAATTTAGAATTTATCAGAGATTTTATAATAGCTATTTTCCCAATTGGTGATAGTATTTGATTGGACCATATTTTAATAATATTTTCTATTTCTTTAAACTTAGGATAATAATTTAATTTTTCAATCTCATTTAAATCAACAGAAAAGTGAATTCCAAGTAAAGTAAATCTGCTGGAACCCCATTCCAATCCCCATTTGACACACATTGTTTCACTACTAAACCTTTTCTTTCCAATCCACACAACCTTGGTCTTTTCTAAGTTAATATTTAGTCCTGACATTTCAGCATATTTTTGTAGAGTACGGAGAGATGCATCCAAAGACTCTGGAGACCCATCTAAGATTAATGATGTATCATCTGCATATTGAGATATTAAATATTCAGTATCATCTATTGTTATTCCTTTGATTTTATTGTTATTTCTTACCAAAATTCCAAGAATTTCTGCACATCAGAGAAAAATGTAGGGTGATAAAGGACCTCCTTGTCGACAGCTTCTTTCAACTTCCAAGAAATTTGAAAGGAAACAATTTTGAGTAACACAATTTTTTATATTGGTTTATATTGATTTATAACTTGAGCCAGTAAATTATACTGAAATTAGTGAATCTTTGTTAATTCCATGAAGTGATAAACCCGTCAGTCGCCATTTTGAAAAAATCCATATTTTACCCCATGTAATACGGATTTCATATTACACGGCCGTGTAATATGAATTTCATATTACACCCCTGAAGATATGACTGGCTTAATTCTTTCTTTATGACACATGCAAAAAGACACATATCTTGAGTAAGTATGTGATAAATGATTATATTGTATACGTTGTGTTGCTTAAATAACTGATTTCAAACCTTAGTACGGTGCTATCTAGTTGTGATCTTTGATTCCAAAAGTGTCAAACTTGATGAAAACGATGTTTATGATAATTATATTAAGATCGATGTGTTCATTACATTAGCCAAATTAAAAAAAATTAGAATTACCTGTTTGTATGTTTAATTTCAAGTATTGAAAAACTATGACATGCAAGGATAAAAGTGAATAATTTACGTTCCTATCAAAATAATTAAACTTTTACAATAAGGAAATTGAAATATGAAAATTCAGATTTAAAGATTACACAAAATGTCACATTAATAAAACAGAAATGAGAAATGAAAATTTTATACTGGATATTTGCTGATTGAAGTCTGAACTTGATAGTTTAAAAACGAGAAAAGTTTCACATTGTCTGTACATTAGATCAGTAAACACATTCTTATACGATGTTATGCATGTTCAAATGAATAACAAATAAACCGCTGAAATGATAAATGTGGAATACATGGAAATATAAGGAGCACAAAGAGACGAAGTAACTGACAAAGAAAAACAAATATAATTTATGACATACAATGCCTAAACCAATCTCTGGATCAGTAGCTTTTGGTTTCCAATTGTATCCCTAAGTATACAGACTTAGAGATACAATTGGAAACTATTGAGAATTAAAATATGTAACAAGTTTATCTATGTTGTAGGTCCATATTATTTCATGTGCAGTTGCATTGTTATAGTTACAACTCAAATCTTTACCTAGTTTATGGCCCTGGTCAAACACGAACGATCACTTCAGTTTTTTAGCAAGCAGTTTATATAGCCTGTACCAGTAGTATCTGACATGATGTTGCCGCTTCAGGAGTGTGTATATAACCAAATTACACCCAGATGGTGGCCATGGTGTCTCAGTTTAGAATGAACAATCACTTAAAGTTCAAAGACAGCAGCCAGTTTGATTAACTGTACTTTCCTATCCACTTGATATTTGACATGAATTTGCTTGTAAATGAGTACATACGGATTCCATGCATTTGCTTGTTAAAGAGTAGATACTGATTCCAAACCCAAATGGTGGTCCTGGCCCCTAAGTTAAGTATCAATGATCATTTTAAAGTTTTTAGCTAGCAGTTTGTACGGCCCGTACTAGTAGTCCTATAAAACATACCTATTCTACGCCCAGACAGAGACCTGGCTTCTTAGTCATGCATGAACAACCTCCAAGATTTTGCAAACAGCAGTGCAAGGCGTGGGCTAGAAATATCCTGTATCCACAGTTTCTGATAGGCATTGCATATTTTTTTACCTCTTTTGGATTGTGGATTCCAAATTATTATTGGCTTCTAATGCTGCTGATGAGAGGTTAATCCTCGAAACACATATACATCATAATGAAATTACTGCTTATTATGCAATTTAGGCATTTTTGTAATTTAGTATCAGTTTACTCTATATTATCACATGTAAGAAACTAACAACCAGTTGAAATTCTGGAATGTAGTTAAAATAACATTTTTTTTATAATAGCCGTAAAATTTAATTATACTACAATTCAAGAATCTGATTATAGCTAAGTATTCAACGAATGATCGAACAGCGCCCTAATTTAAGAATATGCGCTGCGCATAAGTGAATCAAAGCATTTTTTTTTTATCATGAGTTGAATATTTTCAGTAGATATAATCTAAATTTACTTATTGTTTTTATTATATAGATCTTCTTATATATTTATTGGTTCAATTAAAGAATATTTTAAACTTATTAACTACTTTTTAATCTGCTACACTTTACTTGAGAACAGCATTGACAACTTCTATTGTGATGTCACTTCCTGGATTGAAATTATGGGAAATAATTTCACAGTTAATAATCAATTTTATTTCACTGGTATACATATAGTATGTATCCCAAGAGAAAAGGGGAGATAGGCTGTATCTCACAAATAAACGCTAAGATATCATGTCCGTCCCGAGGCTTGCCGAGGGATGCTAAAAGATGTCTTAGCCTGAGAGTTTGAGAGTAGTCTATATCATCTTTCAAAAGGGGTTGATACTTTTCTTGTATTAATGCTCTGAAATTAATTTCACAACCACGATAAGCTTTGACTTTCACAAAGAAATATCAACAACGTTTCCAGAAAAAAAAGATAATGTCACAATTGACTTACTTGTACTGAAGCTGGATAGAAACCGCTTTTTCAGCAATTTCTTTGGTGCACAATTTATAATCCCTGTTTCAATGTAACTCACATAACTTGCTGTTCATGATAAATTATTGGTTGAAAGGTACATATTTATTCTTCAGTAAGAATATAATCTTGTGAGCTCATCCTGCTATAGACTAAAAATTTTAACTCAGCATATTCCGTCCCTTAATGTCCTACAAGGTCAGCTTTTCCTGTTTTACGGGGGTATAGATGTATGCCCCCTTTTCACATTTAAAGAAAGAAATATTGTGGAAAATGTGTAATAATCTTTAATCTGGACCCCTGCCAACGGAAAGTGACCAAAGGGCAAGGTCACAAATTCTAGAAATAGAACGAAAATTCGACATGTTTATGGCCTGCGACGGAAAGTAGGGAAGGCATTATATTGTTTTACGCTTGTCTATCCGTCCGTCTGTTCATTCGTTCATCCGTCCGTTAGTACGAATGAAAAACACAACTTTTTGTGTTTTCTAGAAAGTTTTTGAAAAGTTAAATAACTTCAAGGAATTTAACTTACAATAAGTAGTTGTGCACCCACATATCTCTGTAAAATTGCATCTCTTGCCACCAAAACTGAAAAAAAGGCTGGACAATTTAAATGCCTCAAATTTGATGAAACTTCGCAAGGAGGATGTCTAGCACTCATAGAATTGATTTGTCGGTCACAAAATCTTCAAAATAGCTGCTGTTGCTATGGAAACTGGAAAAATTCGCGAAATTCAGAGTGCCTTAAAATAGATGGACCTTCACAGGAAGATTGGATGGCACCTATATAATTGATTTTTGGGCTCAGAACTTCCTTTTTATATATTTTGGAAAAAAGGAGGTACATTTGTGTATGTCATTGTGTCCATGCTTTCACTATGTTAACCCCTGTATTGTGTAAACAGAAGAATCAGAAGAAGAAAACACATGTACAAGGTTCAAAATGGTCTAAAATATGTTGAATTATTTACAAACACAGAACTCAGTAGTGCCGAAATATAACTTTTAGGCAAAGGATTGAAATGTATACCTAGTCCCATAACAAAGAATGGAAAAAAAAGTCTAATACAAGATTTTAATGAACTAGCTCGTAAAATGAGATGTAGATACCACTTTGATGACGTTACAAGGGCTGTTAATTATCATCCATTCAGAACAAACTCAGGATTTGTACCGCACTTAGCGAACAATGCCGTCGAAAATTACTTATTTTCTACAAAACTGGAACTTCAAAATTTTAGCGTTAAAAAATTCAAAGATGACCTTTCTAAACAAAAAAAAAAGAATAGCATTTCAATCTTAAAAAAAAAAATAAGCATAATTATAAAAAAGACAGACAAAAATTCATCTGCAGTTGTACTGGATAAAAATAAATACATTGATATAGCATTGAGTCAACTTAATGACAATATACATTACGTAAGACTATCGGAACCAGATACTATCGAAATCACAAAAGCCATTGACAAAATTGTAGAAAAACTACATAAATCACATCTTGTTGACGATATCACACTTAAATATATTGTGAACGAAGAAAAGAAAAGAATTGGAAGATTATTTATTCTTCCCAAAATTCATAAGCTAGGTATAAAAGACAGAGAGAAAATAAAAGATAATAAAGACCTACAGAAAATACAAATTCCTGGAAGACCAATAGTATCTCTCTGTAACAATCCATTAGGAAGAATCGGTCAATATATAGATTACTTTCTTAGACCAGTTATTGATAATCTGTGGACCTACACTCAGGACTCTACAGATTTTGTTAATAAAATAGAAAAAAATTAAAGTACCTGCGGACAGCATTTTACCAACATTCGACATTAGCAGCACGTACACTAATCTTCAACACAGAGAATTTATTGAAGCCGTAGAGCGAGCTTGGCCTAAAATAAGCTCAACTATCTATAATATACCACTACCACCTAAAGCAGACTTTTTAAATATTCTTAAACTTGTACTAGAAAATAACGAATTCGAATTTTATGGGCGCATTTATCGACAAACTATTGATGTACCCATGGGAGCAAAAATGTCTCCTAGTTTAACGGACCGTAGAATCTTTGAAATAATTTCAAACATACTGCTTTTATTTCCATATACCAACAACCTAATTCATTACTCATTATATAGAGATGATGGATTTATCATATTAAACGGAGAAGAAAAAAATCGTATAGAATTTTCCAAATTGCAAATAGAATTCACCCTTTATTAGGATTTTCATATGAATAATCCAGACAAAATATACAGTTTCTGGACATAACATTATTTAAAGGAAACATATTTATGACAGACAAGATAGTAGACATGAAATTGTATCGCAAGCCCACGGATAATACAAATATCCTGAAAGATCGCCTGCTCACCAATCGTCTGTATTGAAAGGCTTCATTATAGGCGAAATAACACGCTTCATTAGATGATCGAACAACAAAGAAGATTTAGAATCACAAATTGAACTGTTTAAAACAATCCTTTTTAAAAAGATGTTACCCCGAAGAAGAAATCAATAAATTAATTGCAAAAACTATAAATAAGAAAAGGAAGGAAACTTTACGATTCAAAATAAAAGATCAACGAAAAATGCAACTTTTGGTATTGGCTCCTAAATATAACCCGCTGTTTAAACAATTAAACAGAGCAATTAGAAAACACTGGCACTTAATTGAAGAGGATGAAATGACCAAAAAGCTATTCCCAAGACCACCAATTAGTGCTTATCGGAAACATAAAAAATCTTAAAGAATACCTTACGTCATCAAAAACCAATTGAAAATGCAATATATGCATAAAAACAAAACTAGACACATAAAAAGGAGCACCGAGTGTCGTACCAAAATACTAAATTAATTTGAAACCAGCTTTAATACTGGGCTACATGGTACCTGGTGAGGATTTACGGCCTTGCCCTTATTTTTTGACTTAAATGATATCCGAAACACTTGGTGACAAGAATTATAGTTTATATAATATATGAATAAAAACACGGATAGTATATATGATAAATACACCATTGGGATATACTTTTTCCTTTTTTGTAAAGTATATCTGAATAGTTACACATGCATTTGATAAAATGAAATAGACAACATGAATAATTTTACCTATGTTCAAGTATTTGCTCTTGACAAATATTTTATTTGTAAAAGAAATGATATATGAATCTTATTTATTACGAGAATCTTTCTAGGAAAGAAAAACTCAAAGAAACCATATGGTAATAACTACTATGCTATTAAAATAAGCACAATATACTTGAAATCTTCTGCTTTTAATATAATTGTTACTTCCTGCAGCTCTATTTTAAGGATACAGGTTTAACTTCTGATCATCCTTGGATAGGTTCTTGACACGTAATTTATTTATAAAGCTTAAATTTGCAGTTGCCCTATTGATTCAGGGTTCAAAAACTGGGGCATATTTGGTTGCCTTTCGAAGACAGCTCTAGTTTTGGTTTCCATACAATATCTTAACAAAGATAGGTCAAATCTAATTGATCAATGATAAGAGGAGGAACACTCTAATGATTTTTTGGTTTATGCATCAAAGGTCAAGGTCACAAATTCTAAAAAAATAGAACTCAAATTTGATATTTGTTCAGTTTACGCACAATATATCCTGAAATGATTTATTACATTGGTTGCAAAAAAAAGAGTTATTATCTTTATATACAACTATTTGCATATCAGATGATGTACTTATGAAACTAGCAAATATTCACAACGTGTTTCTGATTTTTTTTCTCATGCTGCAGTGACTCATCCCGTTAATTTAGTGGCTTCTATAAAGGATATATGTACACTATTTTCAGTTTTTTATATTGTTGAAAGATTTAATCTCAGAAGGGACAACGGTTGAAAACAGCCCAGGGTAACAGAATACCAGCTGAATGAAAATGAGGTGTGTGAGACACAGCAACTCTTTGTAAGTACAAAAAAAATATTTGTATGACTTGCTTCCCTTAGTCAAATAGCATGCATTGTATCTGTATCAGCTTTTATTAAAGCATATTCATCTGAAAGGAAATTGGCTTTGACAAAGGTTAAGACTTGACATATTGACAATTGAAAAGCTGATTATCGACAAGTTTGCAGGTTGATAATAAGCATGTGCATTATTTGAATGCTTGAGGGCATCAACAATTTATTTGACAGTCAAATACAGTTTACATTTGCCACATAGCAGAGCCTGTAACTGGAAGATTTCTGACTGTCAAATCAAGATTGAATACAGATATAAGGTACTGTTATTGCGATTCTATTGCAATCAGACAATTTCGTGTATTATTTGTATTTCAAGTGTTTAAAGGTGGAGAAGGAACCAGACTAGAAGGAAATCTATTTTGTCCCAGGCATGGTCATTGTGTAATTTACAGTCAGTGTTGACCAATCTAATAATCTGTCACATGAATGTTGCATCATAATTATTCATTGTGAAGCTAAATGTTGCAATTTATGTCTGTAAAAATGACAATAACCGCGATAGACAGTTTACGAAAATATGACAAATGGCGTGTCTGAAGACTTCAACATACTGAATAAGGCAAACTGTTCATCAGCTTCATAGTACCAGTTCACCCTTCATTCCTCTATACTAATAATTCATACAAATATATCTTGAATTTCAATTTATTCATATTTTGGGAATTATTATGATGTTCACAACTTTTGTTTAATCCCAAATTTTGGATAGTCATCAAGAAACTAAAAATACTGATACAACATATAGTATACAGCCTGAAACAGACATATTTACAGTAGGTATATATTTTTTCGACACACTAAAAACAAATGACCATGAATGTGTTGTATGGTTACCTTTCTGTTCAATTTTCCACGTTGGAATCGACGTTTTCAATTGTTCCTGAGCGACAATAATTCAGTTATCATTGCACTGCGCTGATATGAACATGCTACCGTCAATCTCTACGGAACATTTGCAACAGCGCACTTATATTTTGTCTTGTTACGTAATGTGACAAAAATAATCCCTAGAAGAAAATGCCATATTTACACAAAAATAGTATTTAACAAAATATATATATATATATATATATATATATTTCAGTGAATAAGAAACATACATCTTGTATAATTGAATAACAGAATAACAATAAAAACTCTATAAGTAAATTGTTTTGCTCAGAAAAAAATCTCAGTTCGACGTATTGCATGTTTTTCTGTAGCACTCGGGGCAATACAAGCAGAGAACTCCATAATCGCAAACAAATTACTAATAGTATAAAAGTAGTAGCTGAATGGCAACATTATTTCTTGAATTATTTCTGAAAGTTTTATTTTTAGGCTTCCATTCCATCAAAACAGATTTCATCGTGAAGCTTGGAAAATGATATTCATAGTAAGAACACATTAGATACTCTACAAAAAATATGTGATGTAAAGATCAGTCCTATAAAAAACCAGATTACAAAAGATGTAAACGAGCTAAAACCAAGAACATTAAGATCACTTAATAGAAAGGCAACTACTGCAGTTGAAGAAACCATGGACATTTTAGCACTAAACTATGCTCAGAAAGTTTGGAAACTCATTGATCAAGAGATGGCATGGATAACAATGTTACTGTTAATCTATTTTCTGCATATTGCTCTTTGAAAAACTTATGTTTATCCAATGCAGATCACATCAAACCATTTGGAAGACAATAAACATTTTTTTTAAAGATGAGAGAGAAAAAGTTAGCAAAAAGAATTAAATGAAAGCCAAAATAAGCAGAGGACAGAAATATGCAAAATTAAGATACTCCTTTGTATTCAGGGATTTTTTTAGAAATTTTGATATTGCAAGTTTCTAAAGACAATCAGTTTACAGGTCAGCATAGAAGTTCTGATTACTAGGTTGATAATGACTATTGGTTAAAGACCACAAACAGTGGCATTGGCCCAGTAGTGATACACATGTAAATGATTATGAATAATAAATCATTATACAATTACAAAAAGTCCATCTTCCCAGTTAACCGCTACATCAAAATAAGCCTAAAAAGATTAAAAAAACTGTTTTCAACTTTTTATACTAATTGAATACTTGTATGAAAGACTCATACTATGAAAGATCTTGTATGCATGGTTCGTAGGAAATTTCAATGGTTCATGGGTTTTTAATTTGTGGTTAATAAGATTATATGAATTTAAAACCTATGAAAGTTCAAGATCTAGAAATCACAGACACTCAATGTCAGATTTCAGTATTTCTCTGACCAGGTTTCCCTTAGGATTATGAATCTTTCATTTTCAATGATGTTTATTTTTTTTCACATTTATAACCAAATTATGATCTTACCACCAGATTGGTAGAAATAGGAACTGTTGTGTCTCACACTACAAAAGTCAAATTGTCTGAATTTACCAATTTTTTTCTGATTTTGTCTGAAAAATTACTCGATATTCTTGAATGTCTGGAATATATTAAAAAATTATCGACTTTGATTTTTTCTTAATTATTTCTTAAAATTCTCTACAGTATTCTTAACTGTCTTGACGCACCTCTCGAAAGTATGAAATAATTCTGATTGTATATCGACACATTCTTGACAGACTGAACTGAGGATGAATCTGTCTCGACACATTCTTAACTTATGAGCATTGTCTGAAAAAGTCTCAACTTATTTTTGATGGTCTTAATATGTCTGGATATATTCTCGGCAGTCTGAACAGAGTCTGAATATGTATCGACATATTCTTGACAGTTTGAACAGTGTCTCTATATATCTCGACATATTTTCGACAGTTTAAACAGTATCTGAATTTGTGTTGACATATTCTGGACAGTCTGAGCATGTCTCGACATATTCTAAACTGTCTGAAATGGTTTGATACAGTCTAAATTGCATGAAGACAAATGAGAGAGCACTGATTTAAATTGTAACATAACTTTCTAATGAAGTGGCAAATCTTAAATAAATTAGAATAGAAATAAATTTATTAAAATAATGAAAATTTCAAAAACTCATAAAAATGGTTTTCTTACGGCCAACTCATACCATTAAATATGTGCGCAATATACTAGTACAACAGGTATTGAACCCTCTTATGCAATTATCCAGAGGACCAAGATCACAACCTAAATCAAAAAAATATACTCAATCAGGAAAATGGATGCGTTCTATGTAAAAGTTACATATACTCACCAAATTATTAACCATTCGATATTTCTCTGCCCTTTGATGTGCAGTAAAATGATGCTATAACTGCTTTTTCTATATACGAGTATTTAAGCTGTCCTAGAGATCATTTTAGCTAGCATATTAAAATACCTTGCTAGAATTAAGCAGAGAATGTACGCATTAATTTCACACAAATACGATCTTCCGTCTGGGCAAGTAATCATGGGGCCGCATTCAGTTTTAAAATCCAAGTAATTACTCCTTCGGCACATATCTATATTTTGGGTCTGTTACAACCCAAACCATTCCTGAATAGTTTGATCATCGTTTCAGGTATAATATTTTGATCATCGTTTAAGGACCATAGTTTTAAGCATAATATTTAATCCCCATGCCACGAATTTAAATTGAAAATAAAAAAGAAACAGAACTTATTTATGTTATTCAGTAAAAGTCTCGGGAGGGTATCTGAATTATTTGTCAGAACAAGGACAATGACCAAGCAGTTTGTATAGTCAATTTAAAATCTTGACAACATAAATTTAAAGATGTCTGCACTAGTTCTAAGGTTTCATTCCTTATTAGCTTGTCTCATAAAGCATTTATTTTTATTTGCAAATATCAAAAGTATCCAAAGGAGAGGGTGGGTCCTCCTACAAAGGACATGCATTAAATTTTTATTTTTCCAGGATTGGGAAATAATTTATCAGCATTACCAAATAAGGAGAACTGATGAGTCGTCAAGGGTGTTATATTTGTATATTCTATGCATAATATATGACACTGCTTGCATATTGCACTTGTACAAGGAATGCATTGATGAATAGGTTTACTTGAGACAATATCACTTACCTGCGACAAACTTTGTTAGTTGGAGGTGTTCTTAATACTTGTATTTATTCCTGTATACATGTAGTCTAATCTCAAAATTGATTGCAGAATAAAAATTGTAAAATATAACTGAAGCAAATTATATATGTCTTTATATAATTTAGGAAAACATTTCATATTAAAAAGGGTATATTATTTGTTATTAGTTTTATCCATGGATAGATATATTTACTATGATAAATGTTGAAAACACAACTTTTCTATGATTGCCAAGACAATTAAAATACATGCAAGTATATGAATGATGCAAATGAACATTAAAGAGTTTGTTATTTACCAGGAAACACCACAATACCCATACATTAACATTTTGGCATTATGATAAGTACACTTGTAGGTATGTACTTAATAAATTGATTTTTTAGCAGCAATTGTGTTTTCAAAACATTTTGTCAAAAAAAATCCTTAAAAAGTTGACAATCCGAGTGAAACTGAAGAAATATATTTTTTTCCATTGCATTTTTATTTTTTTTTATTTCGCTTTATTTATTTGATGAATTATTAATGTTATCGAGGCCTCTTCATCATGGTTTTGTGACATTTTTGAAAATAAAATGCTTTTATTTATAACATAAGTACTAAATTTAAATGTAAATGGTGATTTTACATAAATGTAGAAATGGACCACAATTCTGGGAAAATAAGCTAAGAAAGTAGTTTAAAGCAGGTAAGATAATAATAGAAAATAGATGAAAAAAGAAAGAAAATTTATCAGATGATGAGAAATTTCCAATTTCTATTCAAAATTAAGAATATCGCAACATGTCAAACGTTACAGGCATAATGCATAATGTTAAAAATATTTTTTTAAGAATTTTTCATGCATATTCAGACTGTCGAGAATGTGTCGAGAAATGTTAAAACAAAATTAATACAATTAAGAATTTGTCAAGACATTTCAGACATAATGCAGAATGTTAAGAATGTCGAAAATTGTATCAAGAATTTTTCATGCAAATTCAGACTGTCAAGAATGCGTCGATAAATTTTAAGACAAAATTAATATAATTAATAATTTGTCAAGAAAAAATAAGCACAGAATCAGATATTAAAGAATGTCGAGTAATTTTTCAGACAAAATCAGGCAAAAAATGGTAAATTCAGACAATTTGTCTTTTGCAGTGTCAAACGCGAGAATAATAAATGTTTTATCAATACGAAAACAGCTGTTATTTGTGTATCAATTTTTATTGGTTTTGTGACCACAAAATCTTTGAAAATTGCTAGAAGACATGCAAAAGAGGATGTGAAAGGTAATTTTGGGGCCAGAAAGTCAAAAGAACATAGAGGATTTACCACATATTTCAGAGTTCAATGGTCCGTCAGCATTAATGTTAATTAAGTTTTATTTCCAAGTTAATTTCTCAGATACTATTTATTCTATGATCATGTCAAATATTGTTGTTATCTGTTTTTTTTTTTTTGGAAATAAGCCAGCATTTCAACTGTCATATACTAATCAACAAAAGAAACGTCCACCTTCTGGGATCCTCAATATATTTTCTGATAGGGGTGATAGAACTAAAATTACCTTTCATACTTCGCAGAAAAAAAAACAATTTTTATTCGTTCCTTGCATATTTGTTATGACAAACTTTAGTCGGTGCTTATGAGAAACATTTTCCTCAGCAGTTCCATAAAAAATAAGGTCAAGGTCGAATTCTTGTGTTTTGACGTTTTTCAGTTTGACGTCATAACTTCACCCGTGTTCCATTTTTTTTGTATTTGATGAAGTTCGGCTAACTCAGTGATGATTTCTAAGAAATTAAAGCCTATTTCACTTAAAATTAGGTCAAACTGCAACGAATACTCCAACAGGTCAAAACTGCGAGATCTTATTCAGTAAGTGAGAGCCTCGTTTTCGAAAATTCGTTGAAGTATCGATTATTTCAAAATGGCAAATTGTTTGGAATCATTCAATATGTCAATGTTTTTCTTGTTTGTCAAAAATAACCATTTGATTCTCTGCACTTGCTCATTCATGTCGTGATTCTATTAACCGGAAGTTCTCTTAATTTTTACCGGAAGTGTTCTTTTCAAGAGTAAAATTAGAATCGAGTATTGCTAAAGATTATAATCAATTAAAGAGAACAAAAATAATGCTTTTATTTTTAATTCTATTCCACAAAGAATGTGAGTGGACGTTTCTTTTGTTGAGTAGTATAGTTTGACTAAAATTTTTGCTTGATTTATTAGTTGCATTTGATACTGAATTCTTTGTCCAATTATCGCATGTCCAAATTTTTCATAAGTAAAACTTTGGTAGGTGCATCAGAATGGTTTGAAAATAGGTATGCAGCTTACGCATGATCTGATATATTGTGTATGTAAATTTGCTAATGGTAGCTCATTAACAGTTCAAAGGAATGATTGACATAGACATTTGATATTTGCTAGGACAGCATCACGGCTAAGGAAAGTTGCATTGGGTATCGTGGCTGGAAACGTTTAACGTCATGGTCAGATGATTATAAACAAAAATATTTCGAAAATCTTATGTGACCAATAGCTACCAGGTGAGCGATACAGGCTCACATGTAAGCCTCTGGTTCTTGTACAGATTTCAATTTTTTTTTCAGGTGTACCACTTCCATAAAAAGAGAAGTTTGTGGTAGAAACAAAGACAAATTGGAGCAAGAATGAGATTTTTTTTTTTAATCCTGCTTTTCACCAGGTTTGTAAATTTTGCCCTACTATACATCTGGTAGGGATAATGAACATTAGTCAGAAAATGGTCAGTTGCAAAATTAAGATATGGATTGTATAATTACGGTTATTTTGAAGAAAATTAATTATGTGAAAACTCGGCTGATTTACTCTCAAATTTAATAAAATCCAAAGGACTTTATGTAAGTTTTGTGAGTAAAATTCTTTGATTAGGTCTCATAAATGTCATAGAAATAGTCTTTCACATGTACTACAATTACGTCAACGTTACAACTCTGAAATAATTTGCTGTTTTAGGAATTCCTTATATAATGTCATGAAACAAGTTTTAAACTTTTTAATTGCCATGCAAATGATTACTGAATTCTTATGTACTTACAATACTGGAATAATACTCAAGGAAATTAGATTAATAAATTGCTCACAAATTTTTAAAACACCTGCAAAGTAATGCATGTTTCCTTATAGAATTGGATAAGAATCCTAAATTTATTGGTAATTAATACGGAATTCTTTTGATCTACAGATACTGATATTCTCAGTATCACCGAACTGGAAATTATCACAAAATTATCGGGTCACTGTAAAGGCTTCACATGCGAGTTGCTATGCTGACGTCATGTTATGTACTACTTGGGGTGTTCAAACGAGTAATACGTTAAAGGAACTATGCATATAAATTAATGCAATAAATAATAGATTAACTGCGCTAAAATAAAATTTTCAGAGTGATCATAGAGTTCCATTTATCATTTTTTGAACTACCAATAAAAAGAAATGTAAGAAATTTGGTTTTTGATGCAGACTTTATCACGATGTAACGCATCAAGCTCGCCGTGAATGGCTCACTTGATACTGGCGGTAATAAAGTCCGTAATAAGAACAAAATTTCCTTTGTTCTATAAATATGTGGTAGTTGGTTCATTTCAATGGATAAATACAATATCTTAACCTACTCGGTGGTCTTGTTGTTATCATGCTTCCCTTGATTGTGCAAGTTCGATCCCAGAACAAGTCAAGCTAAAGACTATAATTTCTAAAGTATTTTTAAAAGATTTCCCACATTATGTCATGCTATAAGTAAGCAAAAATATTTTAACAGAAATATTGAATGATGTCTTCATAATTGTTGTCATTAAACTTTAGCTTGAGATGTATTCTCTTTATTTTTCTTAGATATGGTGTACTTGTATATGAGATTATATCTCATGTGTACACTTTGCTTATAACTACTATCTAAACTTATGTTAATTCTAAACCTAAGGTTTAATTCCCTAATCGTAGTTTTGTCGTTGGTGATATTTGATGTTACTGATTGTTGTGTTTTCGTTTGGTTTTTGCATCATGAACATTTATTGAAATTGTGGATTTCCTCATTTCCGATATGGCCATACAGCTCAGAAAAATTAATTGCAGTTTTAGTTACCATATGCGTTGTGTTCTCATGTTCATTTACTCCATACTCTTTTATAAAATATGCTATCACTATAGGGAATAAAATGGTCTTTAATTTTTTATATCTTTTAGGTATCGTATTATGGAACAAAACAAATGCACTTTTCCATTGATTAAGTTGTCACAATACCACAGATGGTCAGTATAGCTTGTCATTCCACACTTGTGAATGTTTACCAGTCATACTGTCAGGGAACAGATTTTATATCCTATCGAGGACCTCTCTCTTTCGACTTTTGAGTGCATGCTCGGTTTCAAAACAAAGCAATTTGAAAACTTTAGATAACATAGCAGCTGATTGTGGTATAGCCTTTTAGTCCTGTTTTTCTGTGCTGGAAAACATACAGACATATCTTGCAGCTTGGTCAGTGAGTTAAAAATGAGTCTTACAGCACTGAGATGTTATCTAAAGACAGATTTTTGGTGATTACTCTCTCAGCAAGACATTCATAAGACAAGGGAATGGGACTTTTGAAATGAGAAAACCATACAAATAAGGAATTGTATATACAAATTGCATATTTTGCTTTTACCTGAATAAGCTTTTAATACCCGCCTTTGCCACCATGACAAAAACATTTATTATAATAGGATTAAGCACTCATTTATAGGAAATTATCTATGTATAAACTCCGGCAGCTCACTAGCAAACTGAGGAGTTTGTGAATGAGGTGATCTTGTTTATACATACATATTTTCCTAAAAATCCTTATAATTCCAATTTTGTACGTTAAAAACTGCGTGGTCTATGTTAATGATGTCTTTCTTTTCTGTACTATATTTTTTGCGAAGCGGATTAATGGGCAAACGGAAATGTTGTTTGCTATTCATGACGTTGACCAATGAAACTGAACGTTACAGTTACATATATAATAATGATTTGTTGAAACACTGATTACTGGTAGATTCAAATTTCAGAATATCATTAAAGATAAGGGATATCTTCCATGAATGTGAGAAATTTCGTCTTTTCCTGAGTGGGGTAAAAGAAAAAAATATCTCACAAGTGAAAAATATCTCTGTAAGATATAGGAAGCTTTTAATACAGTAAAAATTACAAAATTTCCAGCGATCAAACCAAAGAACAGCTTAACTTGCCATTCATTGTGGAATTTACTTTTGTAAATTTTTGGAGGGGATTATGAACTCACTAGAGATGAAGCGAGGGGATATGCTGCTCTTTGTTTTGCCTTTTTAAAATAATTGCCACTACTACGACTGAAACAATGGAATTTTATGAATGGGTGTGGGGTGAAGAGGGGTAGCTTATTTGTGAGCATTACTGAAAACATAATTAAACTTATTTCTAATACTTGTACTTTCAGAGCTCACATACAAAGAAAAGGCAAATGCTGTACACATTTCATTCATTATGCATTGAGTGATCCTTTTGATGGAAAATTTCGCGAACTATGTGATGATATTACCCATGACATAACATGTGATAGATGTGACCTGTTTCCCAAAACCATTGAAAAGATTAAGAATCTGATGAAAAATTTGAAAGGTGAATACATGTAAATTGTCAGATTTTCGTATACATTTTACCAGAATCGAAATGTCTTGCAACAATGCTAATCCGGTGTCTTTGGGAAAAGTGACAGTGTTAAATTTTAGTTTTTTTTTAAATTTGGCTTTTTTCTAAAAAAAGTAAACTGAACTATTTATTGGAATTTAGGATATAAACACACACTTCTCTAATACGGAAAGCATATTGTTTCAGTTGATTACATTAAAAAATATCTTATTTGAGATGCACAGGTAAACAAAATGTTTCGCAGGCAAATGCACAAGGAGTTAATAACGAAGACATACTGATTACATACAAAGTTTGTTGGTATTAGAATTGGTATTAGGCCAAGCCTGTCGTATGAGTCAATAACACTATGAGTCACAACAGCGATGAGTAGTGATGCAATTAGTTTACATGACAAGCGAGACCTGATATAAATTCTCACACTAACACACTATGCATGTTAGAAGTAAACTTAAAATTGAAAGCAGAGCAAATAGTAAATATCAAATCAATACTTAGGAAAAAGCAAAACTTGAAAGAATTATAAAAACTACGGCACTGACACCCACAATTTACACATCTGCATGCATCTACCGCAATACATTTTATTCATCAACTTTCTAACACACTGTATTTTTTTCAGAACATTTTATTTTTTTTGTAATTTATCTATATCGGTGTGGCTGTTCAAGAAATAATTCTGGGGGATGCATTTTAATAAAAAAATGATTTGCTTGTGGGTTAATTGGAGACTTGCACTGCCGAAAATGATAGAAAAAAAAAGAAATTCTGCCATAGCCCAACGTGTTTATTTTGGCATTTTCTTCAAATGTGCCAAATAAAGTAAAACACATATAAACATGTATAAACACAGCTCAAATATCACAATTTACAATTTTGTCTTTTTTATGCCCCCATATCGATAATTGAAGGTGGGCATTTTCTCTTTGCCCTGTCTTTCTGTCTGTCTGTGTTTGCGTCTGAAACTTTAACCCTGGCTAAAACTTTTGAACTATGTAAGATAGACTTGTATACTAGGTCTAGTCAAGAGGAACATGAATATGAAAAAAGGTCAGATCAGAGGTTAAGGTCACATCGGTTAAAAGAAGTGAAATTTGCTTTTTTCAGATATTTGACTGTAGAAACCTTATTATTTATTCTATTGAGACGGGGATTGTTCTATGTTATTGCTAATAAAGTTCCACAACTGTAGTTGGTCGACATATTGTGGAAGCATTTACCGTTTCAAAAACAAGGGGCCAAAAGGGGACAAACAGAAAAACATGAATTTTTTTTAGTCAGTTTTTGCTGCAGTATTGTCCTGTAGTTTTCTTATAGCATGTTTAAATAGATACATTTAACACCAGAAACCATTTCAATAAACAAGAGGCCCACTAACCTAACCTCATCTACGACATAATTCTCTTAAAGGGGTTTTCATCTGTTTCAGAATAAAGGGTTTTATTTGTGTGTTTCTATGGTAAGAAACAACTTTTGAACCATGTAAATAGACTTTTTAAATACTTAGTAAGTGTATAGGTCTTGTCAAGAGGAACATAAATATGCAAAAAAAATATGTTTAAGGTCAAGGTCTCAGAGTGGTCAAAAAGGGGTAAAATTGAGTATTTTTATATAGTTTACCATATAATCTTGGACAAGTGTGATCTTTCACAAACACATCTTGTTTATCTTTTGTTATCGTAAGTTTTGTTTTTATTGGAATTTAAAGTAAGAGAAAAAGAGCTGCATTCTGTGTCAGTGAAAAAAAGGAAATGCTTTTAACATTTTTCTTAGCAACCATGAAACAAGCTTACAACAGGGAATTTAATTATATTTTTCATTTCACAAACCTCTTGAAATTTATTTCTGACATTTTGTCTACATTTATTATTCAAAAAATGCAATGGAAGTCCATTTTATATTTATTCATTTTATTATCTTTAGAAAAAAATATTTATGCAATTTCATTGACAGATGATGTACCAGGTGACACTTCAACTGATTGGGTTTGTCATGTTAAAAATGCCGGCCAGAAGATTTCAGATTTGAAATGTCATATTGTGACCGTTAACCATGATTTAAGTCGTACTGCCTACTTGATTAACTTACAAATAAGCATATTGTGGAAGCATTTACCGTTTGAGAAACAAGAGACCAAAAGGGGACAAACAGAAAAATATGAAATTTTTAATTTTAGTCAGATTATGCTGCATTATCGTCCTGTAGTATTCTTACAGCATGTTTAAACAAATACATTTCACAACAGAAACCATTTCAATAAACAAGAGGTCCACTAACTTAACCTCATCTATGACATATTTTTTAAAGGGATTTTCTTCTGTTTCAGAATAAAGGGTTTGATTTGTGTGTTTTTATGGTAATAAACAACTTTTGAACCATTAAAATATACTTTTCAAATACTTGGCAAGTGTATAAATCTTGTCAAAAGAAACATAAATATGACAAAAAATATGTCAAAGGTCAAGGTCTCAGAGAGGTCAAAAAGGGGTACAATTGGGTATTTTCATATAATTTACAATAGAATCTTTGGGCAAATGTGATCTTTCACAAACACATCTTGTTTATCTTTTGTTATCGTAAGTTTTTTTTTAATGAAATTCAAAGTAAGTGAAAAAGAGTTGGATTCTGTGTCAGTGAAAAAAAATGTTTTTAACATATTTCTTAGCAAATATGAAACAAACTTTAAAATGGAAATTTCAATACATTTCTAATTTCCTAAACCTCTTGAAATTTTTTACTGACATTTTGACATCATTTATTATTCAAAAAATGCAATACAAGTCAAATTTAATATTTATTCATTTTATTATCTTTAAAAAAAATATTTATGCAATTTCATTGACAGATGATGTACCAGATGACACTTCAGGTGACTGGGTTTGTGATGTTGAAAATGCGGATCAGAAGATTTCAGATTGGCAATGTTATGTATTGCGCACTGTTAACCAAGATTTGAGCAGTGCTGCCTTACTTGATTACCTAACAAATAAGCAATACCTTCTTGTTATGGATTGCGCAATGACATTTCTCCCTTTGTCTGTTCGGGAAAAGCAAAGTGATTGGTTTGGCCAGAAATGCATTAATTGACACGTGACAGTATGTATATACAAGAGTGATAACCAACGGTTAAAGAAAAGAATTATTTATAAATCATTTTACAAAAGTTGTTTCTGGTTCAGTTATGATTTT
The DNA here is from genome assembly GCA_002080025.1 of Modiolus philippinarum. Taxonomy (NCBI): domain Eukaryota; kingdom Metazoa; phylum Mollusca; class Bivalvia; order Mytilida; family Modiolidae; genus Modiolus; species Modiolus philippinarum. The sequence goes on from MJUU01049887.1 coordinate 71,836, forward strand.
CTCCCAAAAATGTGATTTTGAGCAACTCATTATTATGAATTTTAACTTTACTGTAAATTATAAGCATATACTAGCTTAACTAAAAGGTTAGCAAAATTACTTTAGATAACACACTCGAGTTGATAGACAACGTATTCTCATCAGGCAAAATTCCATTGATATTTATAATAAATTTTAAGCCGATCAACAGAATTTTATATGGACTGTTATCTGTGTCCACCAGTGGTTGATAGGGAAAAAATTTGAATTCGTGTCATAGATGAGGTTAAGTTGGTAACTGCAAATTTCTACATATTGATGCTCTGACAACTTGCTTGTCTTCAGTGCATTTGAAATCAAAACATTTGGAAGCCATTAACTAAAACCTGAGAGAGAACAAATAATCAATAAAATGTAAGAATCTGGATATGTTACTATCTTAGTTGGGAAGCGGATATATTAGTACTATATTACATACTCTTAATTTAAATGACGACAATCTTTTATTTGATCCACCATATTGTGTATACCGAGTTAGGTTATTCTTAGTAAGATATGCACACATTTCATCTTGTTATTTCTGGTTCAAATGTGTCCTTATAGCCAAGATTAGAAATCAATTTTGATTAAAAATTTTAAAACCATAAAATGTTTATTTTAATGATATCAATAGACACATGATAGAGATAGGATATCCATATACTACTATTTCTTTTCAGAAAAGAACACATACTCATTGTTTGGAAGAGACTAAACAAGACTCTCAAGCTGTGGCAGTATTGTTGGAGCACACATTGAAGACAATCAAGGAACAACTACCAGATATTGATTCTGCTTTCTTACGCGGTGATAATGCAGGCTGTTACCAATGTGGTGCTGTATGGTTTACAATTCCATCAATTAATGAGACAAAAGGTTGGTTTTTAAAGCTGTAGTTACATTAGCCTTGAAGGTGGAACAGCAAGCTATTAGGTATGAGAAAAGCTCACTTTTGATGGCTTCGTTGTGACTTTAAAATGGTAAACTTAAATAAAAAGCCTTCCAATGCCTGGTTCTACCATGTGTTCGTAGAGATTTCTCATGTGCATTTACTCCATATCCTTTCATTGTTTATTTTGAAAAGCAGATTAAAACACTATGAACAGTGATCACAGTGAAAGTCAGTAAAAAGACACAATGATAAACCAAAAAGACCACCACAAAGGGAAAGGCAAAAAAAAAAAAAAACTAAATATAAAGGCAATTCCAACACATTAATCATGCGCTCCGGAAAGGTATGTTTAACCTGTTTTAAATTTGAAACTTATCTTATCATCCTTTCCCATAGTTATAACAGGCTGCCTTTCCGCAAAAGCCATATCAAGATTACCTGATATATCAGGGTTATACCTGGATATATCAAACGATGCTCCCAACATTTCAAAGGCAATAACTTTTTTTACAGTTTTCACACAAAACCAAACAGATCAATTAAACATCTACTGAATTTGCTGTTTCTGATTAGGTATTCAAAATAGAATCATAATTACACAAATATATAAACAAAACATTAGAAAAAACATTGAAACTCTGTCGTTGATTTATCCCGAAGAGATTTGAATTTTTAACAATTTAGTTTCCATATCTTTTCAAATACCTTGTTTGTATATTTCTGTATTGGTGACCATAACTTGTTTACAGAATTAAAAAAAATAAATAAAAAAAAATGCATGTACATTCTTTATTTAATTAACATTTATTTATTGTGAAAAACATTAAAAGGATATTTCTTGTCAAACATTGGTAGAACTTCCATAATTACTCCTGGTCATACTCTTGATATGTTTGGATCAACCGGATATGGCTTTTGTGGCAGTACTCTGCATGCTGAAATGGGCGCAGGGAAAAACAATAATTTCCAATAAATATCTCTAAAGAGCTCGACCACGTATACAGATCATACAGAAGTTATAAAAGTGTTGTTTCAGAGTACATTTGTGACAAGCTCACTGTAAAATAATAAGAAAAAACTCACGATGGTGATTGTAAAACTTCTGTAGTGATGACAACAATTATACTTTGCATCAACAGTTCATTGGGCATTTCTAAAAAAGTTGAATTCAAGCTAATGACAAAGCAAATCATCGGACACCATTTGTACCTTATATGGATTTGGAGCTAATCAGAAAAGAAAAATTACTATTTTGAAGGTGAAATTCCTCACTGGTTGCGGCATGTTATCTATCTATTGCATAAAATGATAAAAGCATGAAATAGCTATAGAATAATTAGAAACTTCTTTATTTCAGGAATTACAGTAAAAAGATATGATTTTAGCGAGAGTCAGAGTGGCAAGTTATACTGCGATGTAAAAACTGCACACATTCGCTCCAAAATTCGGAATAGTTTTGATGAGGGAAAGACTGTTTTGTGCGGCGGTGATATGAAGACGGCCATTGTAACTTGTCGAGGACTGACTGGATGCCAAGCAGCCCTGTAGAGATTACCAGTACTTCAAATTTAACATCAAAAGTGACAGACTTGATGAAAGGAATATCAAAGATTTCAAATGTAAAGTTCACAGATGATGGAAAACTGACTGTTTTGAAGGCATATGGAATAGCAACTGGGAAATCAGTTCCAGCTTTGTCAAGCAAAAGGAATTATCGGAAACAAGTCGTGTAGATCAGTTATCATATTGAGAAATTATTTACTTTACAATAAAAGCATTTGTATTGTTCATGACCCCTCATGTGTTATTACCTGAAAAAATAAAGAATCATTTAGAGCTTTTCAAGGGAAAAAATGTAAAAGGGACAGGAACGCAAGTCTAAATCTAGGTTACCACCACTAGAATTTATTTTTTTTATGGTGAGGGGTATAAAAATTATATGTATATATTATATGCTATTAAGGGATTCTTCACAGGGGATACGGCCTCATATTCCCTGTCTGTGTTTATATCCCCCGAGTCATGAAAAAAAGGGATATAGGACACATCAGGGAATATGAACCGGTATCCATGTGAAGCCTAAATAACATATCAAATTGCAGGATTCACCTGGATATTTTACTTCAACAGAATTTATGTATTTATCGAATTTCCTTTGTTTGCTTTCTTACTAATGATATATATTGATTTCTGTGAGACACATATAACGCCCTCACAAAAAATACATGTTTTTTTATTATGTCTAAAACAAAAAAAAAAAGGCTAAGTTCAACAAAGTATATATTTTTTATGGAATTGTACCAAAATTAAAATCAATACCGATACATGTATGACTGTATGTACAAATGACTTCTTACCATAAAAATTGAAGGAGAAACAGCCCAGTCTTATAATGTATCCTCTGCAGACAGCCAGAAAGACAGGGGAAAACAATATGCACTAAACTTTTTTGTTGTGGGGCATAACATTAAGTTGATGAATTATCTACCCTTAAAGATTTTAAACAGTAGGCATTTTACTTCAGGCACATCTAAAGAGGAGGTGCTCTGACAAGGTACGACCCGTCATTAAAAAATATTCAAAATGACGAATTATCTTCTCTTCCAGATTTCAAATTGCAGCCACGTTTCTTGCAAATGCTAAATTTCCTTTCAAAATGGCTAAGGAAATTATATTTTTCTTTCCAGATCACTAAAAATTCAAGCTGATTTTAAAGAGTATACAAACATAGAAGTTTGTCAGATGATGGTACACTCTCTTATCCGATAGGATGTTCTGAGGCTTTCAGATCATTTACTACCATGATGGTCATTGCTTAGTTGGTACACACAAATACCAACTATGCAAAATGTCTACATTTGATGACCTAAAACTACGATGGTATAACACCTGCATGAATTTCACAGAGGGAGTTGCTACGCTACAACTTCCTATGATTATACTTCTTCAGAGGAATCCTTAGCAAAAGTCGTAGAAAAGGGACAGAAAACATGTGCGTTTTCGCGAAAAGGTCAAACAATAGTTGAGTTAAATATTCGAGGAAGGTGAAAGAACTGGAACAAAATGAATTCAAGTGCAATATGCAGAAACATGAGGTTTATGCAAGATGATGTTCATAAAAAGTTCATTCCACAGGAATATTTGGAACCTTCCCAGATAACATCCTATTTTCCTACATTAGCTGCTCAAAAGAAAATTTCAAGTAAAGCAGCAGAGGACATTGACAGTGCCATTGATTTGATAGAAAAACTTGAAGCTATAGAAGAAGTCACATCATTGTTTCCTTGAACACCTTTGAACTCTTTCATTTCCATTTCAATCGTACTTTTTACGTTTGTCAGGCCATTCAAAATAAATAGATTGTTTCTAAAGCCTGCCCTGCATCAGTGAAAATGTTGCAAGTCAAAAAATTGTATTTCACATTTACAATTAGATTTTTTTTTTTTATTTTGATTCGTCTAAAAATCTACAAAACATAATTCTGGATACCTTTGTTTCCTTCTCCTTTCTCAAAGCAAAATATATGATTACCCTTTGAGTATTCAAGTCCTTGTCAAGGACATACTGAAAACAAACCTAACCATTTTAAGTTTGAAAGATCAGAAAAATGTCTACATTTCTCAGAAAAGAAGTGCTGGAAGATTATCGACAAAGCATTTGCTTGCTCGATCTGTTTTCCAAAATAATAAAGAAAATAACAAATTAAAAACTACCACACCACTTAGGAATGTAGTAGACTCTCGCCACAGACTATCAAGTACACATAACAATGGAGATTATAATACTTAGATAGCGAAAAATTTCATCTCTCATACAAGAGTTGAAATAGAAAAATATACAATCAATAATTCATCTCTCATACAGGAGTTGAATATGATAAACTTGAATTAATATTTCATCTCTTATACAGGAGTTGAAATGAAATAACATGAAATAATATTTCATCTCTCATACAAGAGTTGAAATCGAACAATATTGAATTGCATTAGTAATTCACCTCTCATGCAAGAGCTTAAATCAGAATGTAGAATTAATTATGCACGTAAAATGCAAATATTGGTCACAACTTAATTGACAAAATTAAAGGTGTCATATCCCTAAAAATGGAAAACCATACTAAAAAGATATATAGGCTAGGGATATCTGACGAGGATGATTGCCTAGGTAACTACATGTATACCTAAACCGAAACACCGTACAGAAATAGAAAATTATGTCAAGACATAAGTTAACAATACATTCAGTTTACTAATGCAATTTTATTATAGAAAAGCATGAGGGGTGTGGAGAAATATAGTGGATTTTTTAAAGAAAGAAAAAGGAAACTAATGTCGGGACATAAGTGAACAATATAATTTAGTATACTTATTAATAAAATACTGTGATGGAAAAACATGAGGAGTGTGTGTTAAGATACATTGGATTGGTTATGGACTCCTTTTGTTCTATAATCAATATAGAAACTGCAGGGCTTGAGAAACAAACATTTTTTTAATGACCTAATATTTCACATGTATATATGAAGGGAGACAGGTTTACTGAATTATCAGTTATACTTATGAGTGTGCTCATTTATTGACTTATTTCTTTATTTTTCGCTAAAATGCACATGTTCCTCTTCTCATTGCTATCAAACTTATTTATAAGCTATATTTTTACCAAACTTTGACCAATAAAAACTTATTGCAACCAAGCTTGGCCAAAATGGTTTTAAGGTGGTCGACTGCAATAAAGATGTCTCTGGATAACTCTTATCCAGATGGCCTTTGGTGAATTTACATTAAAATTGGACCCTATGGCAAAAACATTCAAAAATCTTCTCTGAAATGGCTTTGCTAGTTCCATAGAAAGAATCTTGGTCACAATAGTCTTTAATTGGGTCCCTGCAAAACATTTGTTTTTATTCTAAGCCCGCTGACGAAAGGTTGCATAGCATTTCGCCTGTCTGTCAGTTACAAAACCCATGAACCTTTGGAACTGGAAGTCATATAAAATTAGCTTTTGTCCAAATATGCATCTTGATGATGGTATGAAATTTTGGTTAGCCTGACCTACATTTTATGCATTCAGGTTTGTTTTTCGTTTACATAAGCAATATGCAACTTTATTGCTAGTTTCAGCTGACGAAACTGACTTTTTTAAGGAAAAACAAATTGGTAAGGGGATTAGTTGTTGTTTCCGGCTGCTTCTTTTCCAAGTTCAAGTTACACTTTATCCAAGGTGGAAACAAAATTTATATATCAGAAAGTATGAAAAACATATTCAAAGATCTTCTCTGAAACTGCTGGACCAACATGATCATTTGAATCAAATTTGCCCACAATAGTCATTAGGTGTCTTCCACAATTTTTTTGCAATGATAGAAATTACCTGTGAGTAATCAGAATTAAAAGTAAAATCTAGGCATGCCTTCTTTAAAGTTTCCATAGGTAACTTAATAAAAACATATGTTGACAGATTACTATCAAGCCAATTCAAATCATTTTCAATTATCATTAGTTTGCTTGTTTACAACTGATATTTGTATATATGGTCATATCTTCAAAACGGCTAGACCGCATATTGTATGTTGCATGCACATTCTTTTCTGTATGTTTAACATTTAGATTGTCCGTTCTGTAAATATAAGCATGTTTGTCCATTAAAATATGCTGTTTGTCTATAAACATGTTGTGGATATCTATAATATTAAATTTAATAACTTACTTAAGTCTACAAAAACAATGTCGTTTATTTCTTAAAATTGACGTACACTTAATATCAAACTTATCAAAGATGCCAAATTTTAAGCGGTATATCTCTCGTAATTTTGTAACCAAATACCAGTCCAGATATAGCTGATCTTAATCTAATATGAATTTCACGAAAACAGTTGACAATTGTTATGCCATCATTCTAACATTTTTGGTTTTAATTTACAAGTCCAACACAACCATTATGAAGGCATAAATGAGATGCCCAATACAACCAAAACTAAAATTGCGGTTTTTAAAGATGATTATTTCAGGGGTTCATCCCAAACCTTTTTTAATAATAATAAAAAACCTTTTACACGATATTTTCAATAAATATTGTATCACATTTTCAGACTTTTCCGTTTAAGCTGGTATCTGCAACTGCCAGGGGTTGAAATTTGTTATTGTCTTGATATTGAATTTTGTTCTTTATTTAAAAAAAATGTTCTGCCTTGTTTACCTCGGTTTTCTGAACAAATTGACGACTTCGTCCTGTTACATCATTTCATGGAATTTTAATTAAGCTTATTATGTTCTTGTCACATGCTACATTTCTAAAATATCTAGAGCAGGAGTTACTGTTATTGAATATAGTTAAAGATTTTTGTCTGAGTCTAAGTTTTTACAAGGGCTTATTCAAAGAAAACAAAAACATTTAGCCC
>MJUU01049888.1:5979-22447 GCA_002080025.1 Modiolus philippinarum
CACTGAATTTTATAATCGTGAGATGAAGGATCTGCTCCGGAAGCAGGACGTCGATCTTTACTCCACTGAGAATGAGAAGAAATCGAGCGTACGTTAGAATCGTACCATGAAGGAGAAGATGTTCACGTATTTCTTGGCCATTTCTACGCGCACCTACCTCCCCGTCTTGGACGATCTCGTCCGCCAATATAATACCGCCAAGCATCGATCCATCAAGATCACTCTATCCACCGCCAGCACGAAAGAGCACGAGGCCAAGGTCTTCTGGAAACTTTACGGAGGTCTCCCACCCATGCAGCCTCAGCGATTCGACGTCGGCGATGAAGTACGGATCATCAAGAAGAAGGGCACTTTCGGGAGGGGATATACTGCGCGCTGGACGGAGGCAGTCTACACTTTCTTTCAGGTCCTAGCGACGCAGCCACCAACCTATCGCCTCAATGATTTCAACGGTGAGGAGATTAAGGGATCCTTCTACGAGCCTGAGCTGCCGATCACTGATCAGGACGTCTTTCGCATCGAGAAAGTCTTGCGGCGGCGGACTAGGGGTGGCGTGAAGGAGGCGTAAAGTGGAGAGGATATCCCAAAACTTTCAATTCTTGGATCAAAGAGTCCGACTGGCGATGATCCCCAGCTGGCTTTCCGTTTCCTCGAAAGAGAGACCAGAAAGTCATGATTTACGCATGCTTCAGCTCGACGAAGAGCCAGCAGGCGGTCGTAAACGGCTTTGGTGATGGGTTTGTTATCAGTCCGGGGGAGTGGGAGATTTAGCACGTGATACGTTTGCATGTCTAGGTTTGTAGTCATCAAACCGCCATTGGTCGAGACGCACTCTGGCTTATCGAATTTGCCATCTTATACGGTTATCTGCGTTTTGGTTAGGTCTTTTAGGGATGCGTCGTACTCCCTTTGCATCCGCTTGATGGTCATCTGCATCTGCATGACTTCTGAATCTAGATTGTCCATGTCTTTCATACCGTCTTTCAGCTACTGATTGACCCATTTCTTCGTCAAGGCGTCCGAGGTATCCCGCGGCAACCAAATACTGGTAATGCGAGATCTGAAGAATCCACCAGACGGGCATGCGCTTCCTCGAGTGAGATCCAAACTTATCCATTTATTGATAGTCCGAAGATCACCTCCTCGAGCGATCGACCTTCAGAAAGAAGCTTCAATACGTGCAAGCAAGTGTCCACAGCCCACGTCGCCGCGACGCTGAAGCTCATTGGTATTATATCGAATCTCTGGCCTCAGATAGTCGACGATTTCGTTGGGTGGAGGTAGGCCGTAAGGATCAAAGAAGATTTGAAGCCCTCCACACTTATGCCAGCACGTCCAGTGCGTGTCAGGGTCATCGCGATCGACGTGATTCAGGATGCCACATTCGATGAAGTGTAGGGTGGCTGGTAAGGCATTGCGTTTGAATACGCCTCTGAATCGAGGGATTCTCAGGGCCTTGGCAGCTTCCTCCAATTCTATATTCGAGAGGGGCTTGTGGGGTAGAAGGATGCCGTGCACTCGTATGCTGCTCATTTATCTAGGTATGGGCAATCTGCAAAGTGTAGAAGAGGAGGGATGAGTATCCGCACCCGTCAGAGCCTACTAAGTGCGGAGAAGGAGGAATGGGCATCCGCACTTGTCAGAGCCTACCAAGTGGTCTCATCTCAATTGCGAGCTTCTGGTGAAGGTGCTGATGCTGTCTGGGAGGATGTGACGCTTGTAGTCTTTGGGGAAAAGCGCGATCTTTTTGTTCTCCTCGGCAAAGATCTGATGGAGATGGCTACGGAAGATGCTCATCGGTCGTTGGACCTCCTGCTGAGTCTCGAGGCATTGCTTGTAATCCTCGAAGGCGATGCTACGATTGATGACGCTCTTGGTGACGCCTTTCGCCTTCTTGGTGGCCTGACCGTCATCCATCTTGAAGGGGTATAGTTCCGCCCGGAGCCCCACAAAATTGGTCATGTCCTTACCTCCGCATTCGTCCTTGAATTTTCCGATGGATGACCTTCTTATTCATGCCGGTCTGTATGTCGGAGGGATGCACGGCCGGATAGTTGGATGTTTCGAATTTTTTCTGCACGTGCGGAGCGATATCCTTGTAGAAGTCGGCGGTGTGGATCTCGTAGGCCAAGCTATCGGTGTCGGTGAAAACAGTCGGGCCTTATCGCCGTAAGTCTTTCTCATGAATCCGTAGTGGAAGTCGTACATCAGGAGCTTTTAGATGTCCAAGATGCAGGCTCCTAGATAGACGGTCTTCTTCGTATGGACGGCTGCTAGATTTTCGGTGAAGATGACCCTGCGATCGAAGTTGGGCTTGGCCACGAGCTTCAGGGCCTGCATCTCGGTGGTGACTAGCCTGACGTTGACGCACTTCCGGATATTCTCTTGCCGAAGACTGAATTGACCATGAGCTTGAAGAAATCCTTCTCGGAGTCAGTCTTGGCCTTGGCGCGAAGAGCAATATTCAAATCTACGTAGTGCTTGAGCCATGGGATTGCTTGAACCTGATGATCCGACGGCATTTCGTAAGCTTCATTCCCATCTCCATATACATCTTGAGATTTCGGTAGTGGAGCGTATATTTCTCGTGCTTGCCTAGATGAGGTACGAGCTTGCGGACTTTGTCGATCTCCACGTTCTCGGGCGCAAGAGGGTAGTAGTTCTGGGCGTCGTGAAGATCCTGCGGGTATTCGAGATCGCATTCTACCATGGCGCCATATTGGTGGTCGTCGGGATACTTCAAGACCTCATCGATCTCCTCTGGCTTCATCCACTCGAAATCCTCCATGCGGAGAGGCTGCGCCATCGCCAACCCGTAAACATTATTAACATCGAGGTAGGTGAGATATGTGGTCGGCTTGTAGGCGTCGTACGTGGTCATGTAGGGGTTGTTTGCCCGAGTATGACGGTGAAGAATCATAGCCACTCCTCGTCTTGTCCCTCCTTCGAACATCATCAGCATATCTGGATCGGAAAGCAGCTCCATTCTGATCCAAGTTGATTTGAGGGCGGCGTCGAAGGATAACCCGGGGGTGTGAAGTAGTGAGCAGGATCGAGCCCATAGTTGGTCATGCAGATATCCCTGAAATTCTCGAAGATATCCCCCATCAGCAAGTCGTCGGTTTCTAGGTAGAGATCGTGATAATCGCGTAGGGTCTTGTACTCGAAGATCTCCAAGATCTCCCAGACTCTTTAATTTGAGCGTGCGCGTATTCTTCGTAGCTAATATGCTCATCGTAGAGCTTGCTGAAGAAGGCTTCTTTGGGTGGGAGCTGAGTCTCTTCAAGCTTGACAGGCCCATCCATATAATCGTAGGGAAATACCCCCTTCCGAATCATCAGCTCGTGGCGATCGCCGAATCTCGCTTTCACGGTCGCGAATTGGTCGGGGTCAGATTCTTTGCTAGGTTTTCAAGCTTAATCGTCATAAACCTGCATGAGTCGACGAACCTCATCTTCAGATTACCCACCTTCTTGGAGAAGTTGATATACTTCTCATCAGTATTAGGGATGCAGTCGATCTCACCTTCGTTGTTGCCAAGCTCCTTGACGAAGATGTTGGAGTCATACCCGCTTTGGAAGATGGGGACGTGTGTCGGTGGTAGTTGGAAGATTGCACTCGTTGTGCGCTGCGCCGCGATATTTTCCGGTGAGATGGTCGTGATCCCGGACCTTATCCCCTCCCAATTCATCCCCGTAGATGTGGCAGTGCGCGCTGGCTGCAAAACTCCTTATCCTCGTCAGTCATCACCATGGGCTTGGTCTCATTGTACATCTTACCGATTGCCTGCACTTCCTCTTCGATGTACTGCAATAGTTTCTTAGCCGCATCCTCCCTGCAGCAGACGACTGGGGCCTTGTAATCACCATGAGCGTACTTCACATGATAGCAGAAGCCCGATGGTCGCTGTAGTTGGTAAGCCTTCGTGTAGGAGTGCGATGGATCCGGCTGGCAGGTGTTGAGCTTCTCCGTGAAACAGTCAAAGTCCGCATAGATGACGAATGGGATTCTTATCATCTTTTTGTGGTTGCGGAAGGCTATGGTGGACCCTTCTTCCGGCATCTCGATCCTGACCGCATCCTTTTGGTTGCAATTTTCCATATGCTCGTTGAGATTTTTCTGCTTGGTTAAATGGCACAAGTACCTACGGCAAAAGTAAGCTTGCCCATCGTGATTTGTGACCTGCGCAGTCAGAAGGCGTGATAACCTCTTGATCCAGCAGTAATGCTGCCTACCTTCGCGAGCCAGGAATAGGAGATCTACGTGGGTGGGGCCTGTATTCTTGGATATCCTGAGGGGGTAGATTTGAAGATCCTCCTCATCGTTGGTATGAAGGTGCCCCCACCCCTTTAAGTGTTTGAATTTGATAAGGTGAATATCGAGCTTCTCGATGTTTCCGAAGGTCTACCCGCTCTCTTCCCGCATGTACTTTGCCATATTTTCCTTGATTTTCTCCACCATGAAGGTGATCTCCAATTCGAGGTCAGATGATTGGGTGAGGGTAGGCATGGCTGATCGGAAGTAAGGGGTGATGTAGGTATTTTCTCCGGTCGTTGGGTTGGTCTTCACCATCTCTGCTAGAATCACTATGCCTCCAGCAGAAACCGCCCTTCCCGGGCTTGCTCTTGCAGAGCTGCCCCTTCTTCCTCTTGAGTGGGTAGCCACAGCTGATTTTCTGCTCCCCTGGTTGATACTCAAATCGCATCTTGACTTGATCCGCCCCGCAATTTTGACACTGCTGGGTGTGCTCATCCAGCTGCACCAGATTGGGGCATTGCAGCACTGTTGCTGCGTTTGGGGTGTTGGGGCGCTATCTTCCCCATCTTCTTCCTTCTCCAGAAAGAAATCCTGGTACCGATCCATCATATTTCTTTCGGATGTCATATCTTTATTTATATCGATCTGTGACATCCTTTCCTTTGAGTGTCCTTATCCCCACTTTCCTGTGGGACGACTTGTCTACATATGCCATTTTTGCATTTACCCTATGCTCAATAGGAATGCCGTCCGTTTACATTTGGCTGTCGGGGTTGGGGGTCCTATGCAGGATTTCCCCTTGAAAAGTGGGGTGGTGTAGAATTGTCATTTTCCTACTACTATTGAGAGCAAAATATGTAGATGGACAGCATTTAACCCAGTCTTTTTGGTTATAGTCAGATGTCCGATGTCCTAGGTACAGCAGAAAATTTAGCAGCTGCTGGTTCCTTACTGAAGGACAAAAGAGAAGATTTTAATTAATTAAAAAACACTCCCTCTACAATTAGACCAAAGCATAGTGCCTCTCAGATACTCCTTCTGTGTACTTTATGCAACAAATTGTTTTCACCTAATCTAAGAGATAAAACACATTAATAACCTCAAGGACATTATAAATGACTATCTGGCCACTCTTTCTCTTCCAACTCCGTTAAAAAATCCGAAGTCATCGATGGGAAGGAGCAAACCGTTTGATGCCCAGGCCCCTCCAGTACTAATCTGCAGAGTGGAAGGGAGGTGTATATCATGTTCCTCTTCCAATAGGAGGCGGGCTTGCCAACTTATCACATGAATGACAATTTATTGCCAAGGGCAAGTGGGTACTTTCGGTACTTCGGATTTGTTTGGAACATCAGCTCCAAGATCAACCAGTTTTGTCTACAGCAGGAAGTTGATATTAAAGACCATTATATATTGCTCATTACATCAAATAAGCATACCAAAAATTTCAAATGAATCACTTCAGGCAGATTACAGAATTTTGTTATGAAAATTTCACTGTAATGACCAATACAGTAAAAAGTAAGTCCTGTCAAACAGGGAGTTGATAGAAGAGTGCATTAAAAATTGTTTACAACAAGACTCATTGCAACTAAGCACAGCATACTAATTTCAGGTGAACCCCTCTTCAAGCAGAGAAAAGAATATTGTGAGGAAAATTTTCACTATTATGAATTCGAAGTCCCATCAAACACAAAGTTGATATCCAAGAGCACTAAAATTGCTTACAATGCACAACTGATTACAACAAAGAATTATAACACAAAATTTCAAATGAATTACTTCAAGCAGAGCGAAGAATTTTGTGATGAAAAAATAATGGACGGAATAATGGAATGTCGGATTGACAAACTGATGAGTGCATTCCAATGGACCCCGACTCGTCGAGTGGGAGAATAATAGTTGTGTATTAGCAAAAATGTAAACTATAATTTTGTGTCTTAAAAAAATGTAAACTATAGTCATTCAAGCCTCAAATGTATGGCAAGTCAAAATTATTTTTATACAAACCTGACGTACTATATGAACAAAAGTTATTGTGCGGGTATGCGGATGTAAACTTGGTTTCTATTGGATGATTAACCACCTGCTAAATAACCATGTCCGCCATACACAACAAGAAAATCAATAATCGTAATGTAGTGTTTCACATTAACAAACATGCAGTAAGCATAGAAAAATAAACACATCGACATTAAACATAGTTTACTCTACGTAATCTAACAGTAATTTCAGCCTGAAAATTAAAATACGAAAAACATCTATATTTGGAATAACATGTAAATTATATGAAATGTTTTATCTGCGTTCATTTCCAAAGGTTTCCGCTTAGTGTATTTCGAAAACGTCATTTTGCTGGTACAATCTTTATACAACTTGAAAAATCAATAAATCACTCGGTTGTGTGCTGTCAGTTGGTATAGTGTTTATTTTTAGAATCGTGTAGTTAAATGTAGGTCATTTTGTAATTATCGTTTTCGTAGTTTAATGCAAACTGTGGTTAGCATAACCGCACAAAAATGTTATCATGCACTGAACCAACTAACATGATTATTTAGATAGTGTCGAAAATGGTTGAACGGTGCGGCTGACGCCTTACCGTTCAACGATTTTCGACACTATCTAAATAATCATGTTAGTTGGTTCAATGCATGATAACTTATAATCAGTGCTCCTTCGTTATACCGCCCCTCTTTAAAGGTGGTCCCAAATATTTTCAAAATGTTAAATAGTTTATACAAATGTATGTAATTTATTCCCTTGATCTATTGCCACCCTTATTTATCGCCAAAATTTTCCCTGGTCCCAAAGATGGTGATATAATAATGGTGCAGTACATATGAATGGTTATTAAACTAGAGGCTCACAAGACTGTATCGCTCACCTGGTGACTGTTTTTACTCATTGTCACACACACACAAAAAACATCTATTATTATCCATACTATACATCAGTTCACCAGATGTTACAGTTTCTGAGAAGATGCTCAAACATTGGTGGTCATCTTGAATGAGGTAGGAACATGAAAATCACAAAAGGGACCACCAAAGAAATATTGTATTCAAACTTAGTTAAAATTGTTCAAGTTGTTCAAAGGAGATATCTTTTAAAGCATTAACAATAGGGTCCAATTTTTAAACTATGTTTCCTGCTGACAGCCATCTGGGATTAGGCAGCTAGGAAAAAAAATCAACTTTGAGAGGGATCACACCAGTACTTTAATCATCAAATTTATTATAAATATTTAAGTGGTTCCAGAGGAGAAGGTCTTAGAATGTATTTCCCATAAGTCCTATGTAACATTGTAAAGGAGCTCTCATACATCATTCCTGTAAAGTTTGGTTGAATTTGCATCAGTGGTTTCTTAGAAGATGATAATGTGATTTTCCCATAGGGTCTAATGTTAAATCTACATGTAAGTTGCACGCTGACAATAATTTTTGTCGAAAAGGAACAAAAATGATAAATCTTTGTAAAGTACCTTCCATATATCATTCATGTAAAGTTTGGTTGAATTTGCCTCAGTGGTTTCAGAGAAGATGAAAATATAATTTTTCTCTTAGGGGTAAATGTTAAACCTCAGTTCCGTGCTGGTGGCCATTTGTAGGATTGGATCCAAATGAGCAATCTTTGAAAAGGACCTGCCAAAAATCATTCCTGTAAAGTTTTGTTGAATTTGCTTCAGTGGTTCCAGAGGAGATAAAATGTGAGAAGTTAACCGACGGACGGACGATGGACGCCAAGTGATGGCAATAGCTCACATTAAACCCTCGGGTCAGGTTAGCTAACAAGCAGGAAACGGGAGATTTACAGCCAAATGTGAGAGACACATTTCAGGGCTTAAAAAAGGGAGACTCCCGTAGGATTCGGGGGATATCACACATATGAATGTTAAACTACTAGTATGTTGCCAACGGGGGTCCAGCTTGGATGAGGTAGGTGCATAAAAATCTTCAAAATTGAAATGGACAACCATAGGACTATTATGCTAAAATTTAATAAAATTGTTCAATTGGTTTGATAGGAGAAAATCTTTAAATTCATTTCCAATATGGTCCTATGTTAAATTATGTTGACCACTGGCTGCCATTTTGGATGAGGGTACGAACAAAAAAAAATCACAAACTTTGAAGAGAGCCACCCAAGGACTATTGTGACCAAGTTTGTTTCCAATTGACTGGGTAGTGTCAGAGGAGAATATCTGTGTTGTATTTCCCATAGGGTCACTATGTTAAACTATGTTCCAGATAAGAGTCATCCTGGATGAGGCAGGACCATAAAAATCACAAACCTTGAAAGGGACCACAAAAGGATTATTGCGACCCAGTTTGGTTCCGACCTGGCTCAGTAGTTTTAGAGGAGAAGATCTTTGAATGCATTTCCTATAGGGCCCCTATTTTGAACGATGTTCCCCACTGGGGCCATCTTGGTTGACATAAGAACATAAAAATCACAAACTTTTAAGGCGACACCTAAAAACTTTTGTGACCAAAAGTTTGGTTCGAATTAGCTCAGTAGAATCAGAAGAGAAGACCTTTGAGCTCATTTTCTATAGTGTCCCTATGATAAACTATGCTCCCTCTGGCGGCCATCTTGGAAGAGGTACGAGTATAAAAAATCATAAACTTTATAGGAAACCACTTTCAGGCCATGATTCAGGTCAAGGAAAGTTGGCCCAGTAGTTTCAGAGAAAATCTTTGAAAAAAGTTGACACCAACGACGACGGTGGCCAACTGATGGCGATAGCTCAAATGGCCCTTTTATGTAAAGGGGCAATATCCCCAAGACGGGTCCTCAGATTTTCGTCAAAACTGCGGGGTATCTAGACCTCATCATGCTGATAATTTTTACTCCTGTCAGATTTTTAATATCTGAAACGGTTTTTGAGTTCTTTGCAAAAAATCAGCAATTTACCCCTATGTTCTATCTTTAGTAACAACGACTATGCTGTTCAGTCTTTTGACTTAAAAATCACAAATATGAAAAGTAAATACCATGGTGATGATTCAAGACAAGTTTGAAAAAAAAAAAAATGTTGGCCTGTCAGTTTCAGAGATCTTTGTATCGCTCACCTGGGTAATGGCCGACATGTACAGTCAAAATGATCACAATGTTTAAGGGTCTCATTTTCTTGTTTGTCAATAGACATTGATTTTACATGATCAAAAGTTAAACTATGTTCCAAACTGGTAGCAAATTTGAATATGGTGCAGACTAAATTTTACCTTCTCTTGATGGAGACAACTTTCGTTCCAACTGGACAAGTTTTTTTCAAGAATGATGATCTTTAATGCCTTCCCATGGGTTCCAAAGTTGAATTATGTTGCCTGATGAGGCCATATTGGATGGGTGCAGACATGCTAGACACATCTTTCAAAGGGGACCAACCAAGGATGATTGTGACCAAGTATGGTTCAAATTGGCAAAGCACTTTCAGAGGAGATCACTGAAAATGTTTTCCAATAGGGTCTAATTTTAAACTTAGCTTTCCAGTGGAGTAAAGTGCATACTTGCTGGACACATTTTTGAAAGGGGACCACCCAAGGACTATTTTAATCAAGTTTTGTTCCAACTGGCCCTGTTACTTAACAGAAGATCTGTGAATGCTTTCCAATAGGGTCCAACGTTAAACAATGTTCCCACTGGTGGCCATCTTGAATTTGATGTTGACTTGCCAGACACTTTTTTGAAAGGGGGCCAACTAAGGACTAAAGTTTGGTTCCAACTGGCAAAGAAGAGTCGGAGAAGATATGTTTACCGATAGGGTAAAATGTTAAACAAGTTTCCATGCTGGCACCAATATTGGAGGAGACAAAAAACTTCCTGGACAAATTTTTGAAAGAGGATCTTAGGTGAGATTGATCTTATCAGTCTTTGCTTGCATCTAAACTTATTAATTAGGGAACCTCTCTTATAGGTAACTCCACAATATCAGGAACAAAGTAACAACAACCAGGAAATGAAAATGCACTTCTCATTCATACTCATTGGAGTTATCACTATGGTTGCAAGATGTGTAAATACAAATAAAGCATTTATAAAACCCATATACATAGGAGACAGTGAATGACAATCAGAAAAACTGTCTATATATGGCAGCCTATTGATAACAACCAGAAGACTCAAATCAAGTACAATAAGAAAACCAAACAGCAAATCAGTAGAATTATTCTTAATATTAATACTATTTGCTAATGCCAATGACATCAATCCAAATCCAAGACCTATCCACAATAATAGCACTATATATCCATGTGGCACCTGTGACAAACCAGTGACATGGGATGATAGAGCCATTAGATGTGACACCAGCAACTGGTACCATATCACCTGCCAAGACGTACACAGTGGTACATATAACTACTTCTTAGAAGATGAAAACATCTCAATAAGATGGGACTGTATAATCTGCAACAACCCAAATAACAGCTCATTATACTCTGGTTCAGCAATACCAACCAGCAACAGCTTCAGTATATTAGACGACTCGATCAACAGCACAACAAGTCTAAGCAAACCTAAACACTCCTCAACACCCAAGAAAAATAACGTCAGAAAGAGGAAAGAAACATCACAACCAGTAAAAATACTAAATATCAACTGCCAATCCATACAAAACAAGCAACATCAAATAAGTAACGTCATAGACAGCATAAATCCAGAGATTATTGTAGCTACAGAAACATGGCTTGACCAATCTATTCCAAGTAGCAAAATATTCCCACCAGGGTATAATATTTACAGGAAAGACAGAGCAAAGAGTAAAACAGGAGGAGGTGTCCTGATTGCCATACATAAAAAATATCTTTCATCTGAAGTTCCAGAATTAGACACGGATTTTGAAATAATTTGGGCAAAAATACAACAAAAAGGAACCAGAGACCTGCTAATCGGTTCTTTTTATAATCCGGCAACATCAGACCGAAAAAGTCTGGATGAGTTTGAAATATCAGTCAACAGGGCATGTAACAACACTTCCCACATAGTCATTGGTGGTGATTTTAACCTACCAGAATGGAATTGGCAAACAAAGACAATAAGACCAGGTACACAGTATGCTGAACACCATTATTATCTGGCAGAAACTCTCAACTCCAAAGGACTAGCTCAGGTTGTAGAGGACCCTACAAGAAATAACAACACTTTGGACCTCATAATAACAAATATTCCTTCCAAAGTAATGAGCACAGATGTAATGCCAGGAATATCAGACCAAGACATAGTCTATGTTGAAATTGAAATCAATGCAACAACCAATTATCAAAAACCAAGGAAGATACCTCTTTACAGGAAGGCACGATGGGTGAGCATGAACAGCATCCACCTAAAGATACAAGATTGCATCAAAAATAACCCAACAGTAAACAAGTTATGGGACATTTTCAAGACAGGCCTAGAAGAGAGTGTGAAACAACACATACCAACAAAAGTCACAAAACAGAAAGATAAGAACCCATGGATATCACAGAGCATAAAATCTTTAATAAGGAAGAGAGACAGGGCCTACAAGAAGAAGAAAAAATCATATCACCCTAAAGATATTAAGAGATATAAATCCCTGAAACAAATGGTACAAAGAGAGTCGAGACGAGCATACTGGACCTATATAGAAAAACTAATTACACCAGAACAGACAGAAGTAAGGCCAAGCCTAAGCAAAAAATTCTGGACATATATAAAACACAAGAAGAAGGACAAGAGCGGAGTAGCGCCACTGAGAAAGAATGGGAAGTTAGAGACAGATCCAATAATCAAAGCAAACATACTTAATGAGCAATTTCAGTCAGTTTTCTCTAAAGCAACAGCAATAGATGAAAAATATTCAAAGAGCAAAAGTTTATGACAGATAAGTCAGAGGACTACCCAGACAGCGACACTATAACTATCACAGTACCTGGAGTAGAAAAACAATTAAGAAATCTGAATCCCCATAAAGCAGCAGGCCCAGATAACATCAAACCAATGGTACTTAAGGAGTTCGCCAGAGAGATCGCACCTATACTCACTGCAATATACAACTTTTCAAAGGACACAGGAAGCATACCGGATGATTGGAGATCAGCAACAGTAACACCTGCATACAAAAAGGGACAGAAGTATCTAGCATCAAATTACAGACCAATTTCATTACCCTGTATCTCCTGTAAAATTATCGAACAAATTGTGACAAGTAACATGCAGAGAGAAATAACATACTCTATCCACTACAACATGGATTCAGAAGCCAAAGATCCTGCGAAACACAATTAATTGAATGCATAGACGATCTAACAAACAACATAGAACAAGGGAAACAGACTGACCTACTCATATTAGATTTTCTCAAAAGCTTTTGACAAAGTGTCACACAGCCTCTTGCTACATAAGCTCCAACACTATGGAATAAGAGGGAAAACAAACAACTGGATCAGAGCTTTCTTAACAAACAGAACCCAAGAAGTTGTGGTAGAAGGAGAATCATCAAACCAAGTCAAAGTAAGTTCGGGAGTGCCACAAGGATCAGTACTTGGCCCTAGCTTATTTCTATTTTACATCAACGATCTTCCAAAAAATCTTTATTCAACCGTAAGACTCTTTGCTGATGACACTGTAGTTTATCTAACAATCTCTTCAAAGAATGACTGTCACAAACTGCAATTCGATCTGGACAAACTTGCAACATGGGAGAAAAAATGGAAAATGGAATTTCATCCACACAAGTGCACAGTCCTAACAGTTGGCAAAAAAGGAGGCCAATTAAACATGAATACAAGCTACATGGTCATACTCTGAAATATGAAACATCAACAAAATATTTAGGATGTACCATCACCATCACATCCTGGACTGGGAAGAACATATCAATAACATCACTAACAAGGCAAGCCGAAGCTTGGGATTTCTACATCGCAACATGAACATAAAATCAAGAAACATCAAAGAACAGGCTTACAAGTCCCTCATTAGACCCCAGTTAGAATATGCAACAACAGTATGGGACCCTTACCATCAAAATCAAATAGATAAAGTGGAAAAGATTCAAAGCAGCGAGATATGTCACCAACCGCCATAGCAAACGTACAAGTGTCACTGATATGATTGAAGAATTAGGATGGAAGAGCCTCCAACAAAGACGGAAAGAAGGTAGACTTATAATGTTCTACAAAATTGTCAATGTGGAAGTGGCAATCGACAAAAATAGATATTGAGAACAGCCTATAAGAAGATCTAGGCACATGGAAAATCAAGCCTACTCACTAAAAACAGCAACTAAAGATTGCAGGAAATGGTCCTTCTTCCCAAATACAACTAGGGACTGGAACAAGCTACCACCTGATATCGCCCAGGCCAAGTCACTCGAGATCTTCAAGTCTCAAGTGACAAAAATGGACAACTAGACTGAAACCAGATGCTTTTATCCTGTTTTTAATATTGATATGCGCAATCTGCCAGAATATTCATCTTGTTGAATGCGGGCAGTATTCGGAAGAAGAAGAAGAGGACCGCTCATGGACTATCCTGACCAAGTTTGCTTTCGATTGGCTTTGTGATTACAGATTGAAAGTTCTTAGAATACTTTCCTATGGGGTCCAATGTTATCTGACCTGCTGACAGCTATCTTGGATAAGATGCCTACTTGCAAGACATTTTTTAAGAAGGGGGGGGGCGGGGGTCAAGGACTATCATGACCATGATTGATTCCAAATGGCCAAGTAGTTTCAGAGGAAAAGATCATTAAACAAGAACTGTCGCCGAATGGCAGCCAGTTATACCCTCGCTCATCGAACCCTGAATCAATATGCCAAGTACAAAATTAAGTGGGTGTGGACTCAATACACATGTGGACACAGTAGAAGTGTGGACACTATAAAGGCATTTACACAGTAGAAGAGAAAAATAAGATGAAAATAATCCGAGAAGGATGGGGGACATAAAGATGTGTGGTTGCTGAGAAAAATGGAAAATGAAAGGAAAAAATCAAAGTTGTAAAACTGAAAGTAGTATAGTAATATGGCTGAAAAATAAAGGAAATGCAGTATATATGTAATACCCTATTTTGAAGCTCCATGCCAAATATCAAGTACCTGTCATGTGTAGTTGCTGAGAAAAATGTGACAAAAAGTCACAATTATGAAAATTTAAAGTAAAAACGGCACACAGTCGGTAAACAGGAAGCGGTCATTTGATATGGCCTAAAAGGGGAGGCACAGCATAGGACCCCATACTGAAGCACCATACCAAATATCAAGTTGCTATCATGTGCAGTTGCTGTGAAAAATGCGACGAAAAAGTCACAATTTTGAAAATGAAAGTAAAAACGGCACAAAGTCGGTAAACAGGAAGTGGTTATTCAATATGGCCGAAAAGGGCAGGCACAGTATAAGACCCCATAATGAAGCACCATACCATATATCAAGTGGCTGTCATGTGTAGCTGCTGAGAAAAATGCTACCAAAAATTCACAATTTTGAAAAAGAAAGTAAACTAGAGGCTCAGACACTGAGCCTGAATCGCTCACCTGACAAAATGCTTAAAACAGGTAATGAACGTGATGTTTATCCCATAGGATCCTATGTTAAAATATGTTCTGTGCTGGCAGCTTTTTTTCAGATCGAAACCAAATAAGCAATCTTACTTTGACTGAATTTGCTTCAATAATTTCAGCGCATTTGATGAAAAAGATGTTTTCATATAGGGGTACTATTTTAAACCAAGTTCCATGCTGGGAGCCATTTTGTGTCGGATCCCAACAAAATGAGCAATTTTTGTAAAGGACCATCCATACATCATTTCTGTAAAGTTTGGTTGAATTTGCTTCAATAGTTTCAGAGCAGATGTTGAAAATGTGACTTTCCCATGGGGCCAATGTTAAACTATGTTCCGTGCTGGCAGCCATGTTTTTTGTCAAATCAAAATAAAAGGAGCAATCTTTGTAAATGACTTTTAGTACATCATTTCTGTAAAGTTTGAATTTGCTTCAGTGGTTTCAGAGCAGAAGAAGAAAATGTGATTTTCCCATAGGGTCCAATGTTAAACCCAAGTTCTGCCCTGGCGGCAATATAAGTTATCATGCATTGAACCAACTATTATGATTATCTAGATAGCGTCGAAAATCGTTGAACGGCAAGCGGCCTTCGGGCCGCGCCGTTCAACTATTTTCGACACTATCTAAATAATTAGAGTAGTTGGTTCAATGCATGATAACATTTTTGTGCGGTTATGCAAACCCAAGAAAACGATAATTACAAAATGACCTACATTTAACTACACGATTATACACATAAACGCTATGTCGACTGACCGCGTACTCTTGACAATACACAGCCGAATGATGTATGTAATAGTTATACCATGAGGTAAAGGCGTTTCTGGAAAAGAAACCCCGACGGCCGGAGGCCGGAGGGGTTTCTTTTTCCAGAAACGCCGTATACCGAGGGGTATAACTAACTTACACCCAAGGTAAAGGGAAAAACATTTTTCTCATCATAATAAAACACTCAAGAAATATAAAAACCCCAAAACATAAATAATCTTTATCAAATGTACCTTTTGCTATAAAACCCCGTTGGATACCTTTCATGACTGAGTTCTTCTCAAGCAAACAATGGACACACTGATCTAAGCTATTTTTAATGTCAATCATCGAGTTCATTGATGTATAAAACTACACAAACAAGTCGAGTTAGCCGTGTGAAAAGACCAGTGAGTTCAAAGGACAAATCAGTAATGAGTGTGACAAATATAAAAAGGTTAACAAAATGGATTTGTTTGTCATTTATTGAAAGATTTCAATGTGTGGATATGCAGTGCATAAGAAGATAAAATATAGATTGTGGTTTATACATCAGTATAGCTCAATTCCGAAATTATATGGCAGAAATTAAGCTTACCAAATTGGTCGTCTTTTTTCAAAATATTGTAAGTATAAAATTTTGTTTTGTTCCTTTAACTATTTAGAAAAATACGTTTTGCTTTTTTGCAAAGAAATGTGTAAATGCAGGTCATATAGTTATAATATCTTATGAGGTAGGGAGGAACAACTTGAAACTTGAACTTATGATTTTCAAATATATTCTACCAATTTATCATTTCAACATTTGATATAAGATAAGATAAGATAAGATAAGATAAGATACATTTATTCCAATCAAGGTCCCCCAAGGGGCAATGAAAAATATAACATTCATAATTCTAACACAACAATACAACAAAATTAATGTAACATCGGGGG